>VXAZ01003150.1:1757346-1833725 GCA_013399875.1 Gymnorhina tibicen
AAAATTATAAGCCTTGATCTCTATTGTGATATAGATCAGATTGGTTTTGCTGTTGTCACCTTAAAATCTATTATCACATAATTTCAGTAATTTCAAATAAATAAACACAAGAAATAAATGACTATCTTAACTGCCAATCTAAGCACAACTCTGATTTTTCTTTCACTTCAATGCACAGAGATCAGATGTAGCTCTGCATGCTCATTACTGGGAGAGAACATGAGGACTGCTAAGACTGATGTAGTGAAAAGAAAGGATTGATGGGACCTAGAGGAACAGCAATATGCAATCTATGTAGATTTTCTGTCACATGACTAGAGAAGGAAAAACATTCAGATTTATATATTTAGAGATTCATTAAGTTTCCGAACAGGCAATCCCTTCAGTGTACTTAGAGGCAATGTGACCTTTCCATTCTCGATTAATATTCTTCTGTTTACACGTGGAAGAACAGCATTAATCCTTTCAGCTGTCTTCTTTCTGTGTTTAACATGTTTTACATGAACTACTTCCTTAGCAGGGTGTTCAGGGTCATCAAACTACCAAAAAATCATATTCCTCTGGTTAGATTTAGATAATCTAAAAATTTTTATAGTACCTCTGCTTCCCGGAACTGACCAGCTGTTTTTCTTTATCCACCTATCTTTTATACATATAGATATATAACTACTTGGAAGTACATCAAAGTATTTACCAATAATTTAACCAATCGTTTTCATTTTTCAGTTCCTCCTGGCTAGCTTCTTGTTGGACAGAAATGTTCTGCAGCAATGATTCTGTGTTTGTTTCTAGGTTTGTTGGGATGAATTATACTGGAATCAACTTACATTTGTCTGCTTCAGAGCCATTCTCATCTGTCATTGCACTCAGATGTTCACAAACTCATCTGTTTTAAGCCTCTTGCCATGGCCCACATCAAGTTTGCTTTTGAGGGGCTGCCTTCGATCCACTCATCAACCAGTTTATCTACATATGTCTTTACTTGTGCCAAGGTTTTTTCCTACTGCCAGACTAATGTATGACTGGGAAGATGTTTGAAGCCAAAGGGTGGTCATAGTAGGTGAAAGAAACAAAAAGACTGAATGAGCTCAGGCCCACAGTGAGAGTCAGTATCCTGGAGAGAGAAGCCGAGAAGCCTGGCTGATGCTGAACAGCCAAAATAGTAACCTGGGCCTCAGCAGAAACCTGGTGGTGAGAGTGAAGCCAAGAAGCCTGGCTGATGCTGAACAGCCAAAATAGTAACCTGGGCCTCAGCAGAAACCTGGTGGTGAGAGGACAACCTCCAATAGGTGCTGGGAAAGGACGAAAGGTTATGGGAAGGTACCAGTGCATAAAGCATCATGGTACAAGCAAGAGACAACAGACCATGATTAAATGGAGGGCAACAAGAGGAAGATTTTATGAATATGTTAGAGAAATAAAAGAGTTGACCTGGTTGACCCAGATGTTCACTAAAGCTGCTCTGTCCTTCCCCTCCTCAGCTGGACAAGGGAAAGAAAACACAACAAAATGCTTTTGGGTCAAGGTAAGGGTAGGGAGAGATCACTCAACAGTTACCATAATGGAAAACAGACTTGATTTGGGGAATCTAGTTTAATTTATTACCAATTTATTACCATAACGAGAAGTAAAGCCAAATCTTAAAAACACCATGCCCTCACCCCTCCCTTCTTTCCAGTCTTACCTTTATTCACAATTCTCTACCTCCTCCTGCCAAGAGGTGCAGGGGGACAGGGAATGGGGGCTGCAGTCACTTCATCACGTGTTATCTCTGCCACTCCTTCCTCCTCAGAGAGAGGACTCTTCACACTCTTATGGTCGAGTGTGGGGTCCCTCCCATGGGAGACAGTCCTCCAACATGAGTCCTTCTGAGCAGCTGCAGTTCTTCACAAACTGCTCCAGCATGGGTCCCTTTCCTCTCCAGGGGTCCACAGGTCCTTCCAGAAGCCTGCTCCCATGTGAGCTTCCCCCAGGGTCCCAGCCTCCTTCAGGCATCCACCAGCTCCAGCGTGGGGCCCTACAAGGGCTGCAGGAGGATCTCTGCTCCACCATGAACCTCCATGGGCTGCAGGGGCACAGCTGCCTCACCATGGGCTCCACCACGGGCTGCAGGGATATCTCTGCTCTGCTTCCCAGAGCACCTCCTCCCCTTCCTTCCTCACTGACCTTGGTGTCTTCAGGGCTGCTGCTTTCACATATTCCCACTCCTCTCTCTGGCTGCTGTTGCTGTTGCACAGCAACTTTCCCCTTGTTAAATTTATTATCCCAGAGGTGCCAACACTGTCACTGATGAGCTTGGCCTTGGTCACTGGCGGGTCCATCTGTGAGCCAGCTGGCATTTGCTCTGTTGGACACGAAAGAAGCTTCTGGCAGCTTCTTACAGAAGCCACCCCTGTAGTTCCCCCTGTTGCCAAAACCTGGCCACCTAAAGCCAGTGCAATCATGCAATCTGATCTAAGTAGTGAGAAAAGTGAGAAACTATCAGCTGTTATGGTTGAATCTTTTTGTTTTAGTAATTTAATAGATTGGCAACACAAACTTCTGATCATTCATTTGAGTACTGAGACAAGGAAAAAAAAGAGAACACAGACACTTTGAACATTTCTTGTTCCACCTCCTCTCGAATTCCCTTATTTTCACCACAGGTTGTACTCTGTCTCAGCTCTGCCTGTAACTCACAGGAGGTTTGTGGCTGTGAGCATGATGATTTCTGTCTGTTACTCCCTGTGCATTGGGGGTGTTTTTTCTGCTGACATCTGCTTCTTGCTGATTTTTCTCTGCTGCTCTTTGTTTTGGGGTATCCCAGCCCCAGCATGGTCACCCGTGGCTGCAGTGTCTTTGCTGGTGTCCCTGCTCTGGCGTTGTCAGTCCTGGGGCTTGTCCCACAATGCCACACCTCCAGCCCCCACTCTGCCTGGCTCAGATTTGAGGATTACCCTGAGCCAGTCCTTGGGCACAGCCTGGAGTGATGCAGTCTGCAGATCCTGGCTGTGTCCCAGCAAGCTCAGTCGGAAGCATTGCACTGTACCAGTGCTGCCTCGAGGTGCTCTGCTGCCTCCTTGTCTCTGCACTGCTCTCCTCTGCGCCATGCAAGCACGCCCAGGCTTGTAAAAGCCTGTCAGAATAACCCTCTTAATCCTCAGAGGAAGGATTTAATTAAGTTATTCTACTCTGGCATACATGCTGCATGTTGGACTGCCTGTTCGATGACCTCATCTATGGCTCATGAGTGTCAGTGTTTTACTGAAGCATATTAACATTTCATTGAGAAAACCACGTTAAACAAAGCAGCAGGCACAAATACAGAATTGATCGGCTGAACGGTAAAAAGGTTTATCAACATAATTATAAACAGTTTCTCCTACTGTTGCCAGCTCCGCAGAACTGTATAGATTAGGAGCAACCATATCTGGAGATGAGCTTGTGGCGAAGTACTGAGGTGACATCTATTACTGAATAACACGGAGTGCTGCCGAGATAAACTGACACACCATTGTTCTTAAATAAAAATAGGAAAAGAAAAAAAAGCAAAGAAAAAAGAAAATTTTTTGCTATGCAGCTCAGATATTTGCTGGTCCACAGAATGGTCAGACATAACAATATCCCCTGTAGACCCTTTAAAATCCTTCCATATTCAGACTTTTTTAAATGGGGCTAAATGTGTTGACAGGATTTATTTACAACTGCACATTGTTTCCCTGACACAGATCTGCATAAAAATAGAAGGGCTAAAGGCCACTGAGTCATTAACTGGAGCATCGAGGTTATAAACTTTGTGATGGCTTTTCCCTAAACCTCAATGAAAACACTTGCAAAATATAATTATACCTAATCCGTGTTCTCATAACCCATACGGTGAAATGGTATTTTTTTTCCACAAGAAAGAAAATAATTTTAAAATGTTCTTTGAGTCCTGCATCCTGAGAATGTGCAGGCTGTGGTCCATTTGGCAATGGCTGGACCCCTCCATCCTTCAGCAGTGAAACAGAGCAGGGACTCTGCTGTTTGCTTGGTCCCTGTCGTGTCCTGATCATTTCTTTGCCTCATATAAAGCACAGTGACAATAAGCAGGGTTCTGTAGGTTTTGAAAAGCCTTCATGAGCATGTTTTGGAGGGTAAAACAAACAACCTCCCAATAAAACCACTCCTAAATCTTTAATTTGTGCAATCTTCTGTGCGGATGTCAGCCCTAAGCCTACAAAACATGAATAAATGACTCAGTTGCAGGAAAGAAAAGCAATTCCTGCGTTTTATCAGCTCAGGTGAAAGTAGCACAGCCTACAGACATATGCTAAATTCCATTACCTGTAAAGAGAGCATTGTTTTAAATTTTTCCTGTTTTGAAAACCATGATATGAGAAATGATAGATTTCCATTTTATTTTTATTAATTGTATACACACAAGGAAGCTGATAGGGTAAGATTGACTTTAATTGAGCCATAAATTTAGCATTGAGAAATGCCATCCATTGAGCTGGACAGTTCTGTGATGAAATACATTTCTAAAGCAAGGACTGCTGGCAGAGTGTCTGAGATAACAAATGATAAATGCTTTATACCTATAGCTACAAAGAGACAATCCTCAATAAAAAGTGGGTAACCTCTCGAAGAGCTATCATAAGTTATTTTCCCTTGATTTTGCACCACAAGAAATTTTTTCATTAAAATACTGTTTAACACGGTACTCCTTTTATTTGATAAAAACTTGCGGAAGATACATTCTGAAATGTAAAATACTGGGTATGCTATCATTGCTTGATGTGTCACTAACCCTCTGCTCCACAGGAAAATCCTTTTACATAATTCTGATTAAATAAAACTCTTCATATCTGTACACACATGAAAAGGTAAGCTCATGGATACTCATATACATGTCACCAGCTATTGTTGGCTGCTGTACTGCTATCAAAGTCTGTAGAGAACCGTTTGCACCAGACAAGGATCTGCTTCAAGTTGTGTATAAACCTATCTGGAAGCAAATCTCAACACGAGTTATAACACGTCTTGAAGGTGACTATGATAGGCATAATTATCCCCCATGTATTTCTGTTATTTTTTCATCTACTGAGTTTCATGAGGAAAACATCCTGCCATTTTGACTCCAAGATCTCTTTGAGCAGCTATAAGAGGATGATTTCTATATCAGAAAGATAAAAGTTGTCCCATGTGAATAAGTGTGGATTTTTAATTTTCAGCCATATAATCAAATTCTTATTCCTGAATTAATTCTTTTTTTTTTTTAACTACTTAAGTTGACCTCATCAGTCAGATGCCTGAGTATCTTTTTAAGTCAGATGGTTCTGTTGCCCTTTGGAAAGGAGATGATTTGGCTTTGGGATGGAGAAAATGTAAATGATCTTATGAGAATGAATGTCAGAAAATAAAATGGTTATGATTAAATTTGAAAACAGTTTAATGGCTGGCCTGGCTTCAGCTGTCATGGATCTGTGCAGGCCTTTGCCTTCTACAGACATAATTGTTTTTCTGGTTGATCAGTGGTACATTTTTGTTGATGCAATAAAGATCTTAGAGGTGATGACAGCAAGAAAACATGATAGTTAACCAGATAGAGAGCTCCTATTCAGTGTTTTCTCATGTAGAATGATGCACATAACAGAAATATTTCAATGCATCTCCAAGAAGCATGTCAGAGATATTTAACGTTCTGTCTTCTTACTTCCTCTGAAGTCATTCACTTACCATGTGGCTCAGCAGAGAGGAACAGCACTGCTGAAACAGGATCACCTGGATCCTCCCTCCAGTTCCCCTCAGTCATTGCTGCCTCAATAATGGAGACATATACGGGGCTGCTATTTCTAGTGATTCCTGATATTCCAACTAGCAGGAAAACAACAGATTCTTTTACATAAATATATCTGAACAATGCTTGAAAGAGAATAAAAACAATAATTTATTTGCAATGTAACCATTCATATTATGTCTGAAAGAAAACGAACGCAGTGTTTTGAACAGGAGTCAAGTATATCGTTCAATCAGTATTTTGCTGGTTTGGGCCAAATTCAGGAAAATGTCCAAAAAGAATGTCTCCTCAAAGGAAGGCAGCTCAGGGAAACGTCCGAAAGGAACGTCTCCTCAAAGGAAGGCAGCTTTAACCTGCCTTCCTTTGAGGAGACGTTCCTTTCGGACGTTTCCCTGAAACTGGACGAAAACGGCACAAGGTCTTAAAGTCTAAATGCTTATTTTGAGTCCATAACAATAATTTACTTTCTTTTATCAACACTTTATTTGAAGCCCATAAAAAATAATTGTCTGAAGCAACAAAACAGCTTTATCCCAATGAAAACAGAAAAGAATGGTGATCTGGTTTAGGTGACAGAGGGCTAGAATACAACCAAGGAATTTCGCTGCTGAAAGCAGCTTTATCCCAATGAAAACAGAAAAGAATGGTGATCTGGTTTAGGTGACAGAGGGCTAGAATACAACCAAGGAATTTCACTGCTGAAAGGATACCACTTTATGTGATAATAAGTGATCTTCATTCCAGAAAAATTGTTCAGAAACTGACCATTGATTTTTTTCTTTAGGAAAAATAACTCTTAGAGGTATTAGAAACTTTTGTCATTATTATGACAGTTTCTTGAAAGATAGTTACGTTTACATTTAGAAATAAACCAAAAAAGAGAGGTCCCAAAACGAAAGGTCTAATGTGTTGGAGATTTTGATGGAAACAAAACAAATAATTTATTTTTATCCTTTAAAAAAAATTAAGAGAAAAATATTAAGTAAATGCCCACCAAAGCTCTCTCTCTGGAGTTAAACCCAAAACCACCAAGAAAACCCCCCAACAAAGAAACAAACAAACATAAAGCTACCAAAAAGCTGCCAATCAACCAAACAAAAACTACAAAAAAACCCCAACCAAACCCATAAGATCTCTGTGTCTTGGATTCAGCTAAAAATCAAATAATTGTGGAGAATTTATCTTATTATTTACCCATCCTGAGCAGCGTGGTTTAGGAGCTGGATTTTGTGCAGATGCAAGGAGGTGCTCACCAGCACAAACATTCTGCTCACATAAGATGCATACAGACCCCGCATTGTGGTTTACTCCTGACACCTAGAATAATAGCTCCCATCTTCTGCCAGAGATGAATGACTGCAAATGAGTGTTTAAGACACTCAACTTCATCATTGATTACACAGGCCTTTTTTTGCCATTCAGTCTCCTCCGCCAGACTCAAACTGCTCTAAAATTTCTGCCCCTTTTCATTTTGTTTTGCAACAGAAATACATCATCCAGTGTATGCTTTTGAATTTATAAAATACACAATAGGTAGTCAGGTTTTCAGCACTGGCATAACTCTGGGGAGTTCTGAAGCACTAAAACTTCTGCAGTAGTACAACATGCTGTGGATTTGGAAATGTTACCGTCTTATTTTCTGTGGTAATCAAATATTAGTCAAAATCAGGAACACGCTAATGCAGGTAATTATAAGAATGATTAAATAGAGGAGTCTAGGAAATGGATAGTGAGATGTGACCTTCTGGTAACAAGAGGTGCATTCTGCTTGTCATTTGGCTTTTGTCTGTAACTATTATGTCATGGACTTCAACAGTGTTTAGATTTCCCAAAATTTTACCCTTTCACCCCAGCAGCATGTCCTTCTGTTCTTTTCACCAGCTGGGTTGGGAGCACATTTAGGCATGTGTGTGTTTGCTGTCCAGATGACAAAATGGTGTGTTACATCTCTCATCACACAAATAGTATCAGCAGTGTAAGGAAAAGAGATCTCCTGTCCTCCTGTGCTTCTCCTGTAGCACTGACAGGCAGGTGTGAATGTGACACATGACCCTAGTGCAGGTGGGAGAGCTTTTACTTTGGCATGTGGCCAGTAACTTTCCTTCTTCATGTCCTTAGGGAAGAGTTTGTCTTTCTTGTCCAATTTATTTCTTCAGTTTTTGCCTCTGAGTTGGTGGCCCTGTGAAGTGCAGGAATTTTGCTGTATTCTTTTCCCACTTTTTACGTGGTTTTCCTGCTTGTGGAACCAGCATACGAACCAGAGGGCTTGTAGACTCCTTGTAAATTACATTTCCATGCCCTTTTACTTATTGCAAGCTCAGTCATTGCTTCACAGGCCACACAAATAAGTCTAAAAGCCAATTTACAGTACTAAGGTAGGGTCACCTCTATTTTAAAGCATCTTACCTGAAGAATCCCCTATGAATAGATAAGGTGTATGGAAAGGGGAACTGTGATGATCATAGATGTGTAAGCTCTTTTCTTATTCTTCAATTCAGTATTCTACCTGGCCATGTTTCTCTTCAGCAACTGCTCCTTCTTTACTCTTTCTATTTTTGTTTCATAGTTCGTAAGTTCATCCTTTTCTTCTTGTGTCTCAGAGCAGCCTGTTTCATCTCCCTGTTCTGGTGTGCTGCAAAAAAGAACTCAATATGAGTGAGAATTGGGCAGCTCTCGCTCAAAAAGTGGTGGCAGAGAACAGTTGTATCTAGAAAAATTAATATAAATAGTCTTAGAAATTATTATTACCAACTGTTTTAATAATCTGTCCTGTTGCTGCCTGCTAAGTAAAATTAAAATGGTGGAAGTTCACAGGTATTTTGACAGAACAGGACAGTGGGGTTGTGAGAACACACATACTTTTGAAAAACTTGCAAAGCATGAAATGTTAAATTTTTCCTGATTTTGTCAAAACTTCACTGATTGCACCAAGGCCAGGCTATACCCTAAAAATCAGCATACTGCTTTGAAATTATGTGTCACTGGACCATTCCTTATCAATCTCTATAAATTCTGGGCACAGACTAGAGATACCACTTGTAATGAATAGGGTATGCATTCGTTTTAACTCAAGGTGCAATCCTCAAAAGAAAGGTTTTTGGTATTATTATTTTATTTTTCTAGTTTTAAATGAGTGCCAGTTTTTACATTGATGTGTACAGCCTGTTTAACAGAATTTTTACAAGATGCAGTTCTGGAGTTAGAATTTCAGGTTGTTGGATTTGAGTTTGCTCTGACTTACAGGAGGATTTTTTCTGATTGCTGCATGTTGAAGATTTGAAACTTGGCATCCAAAGCCTGTAATTTTCTTTATGAATATTAATTCATAATTAGTTCCCAGTCTCTGCTATTTACAAAGGACAGTTTTGGTTTCTTTTACTCCTTAAGCCTTTTTCTCCTCCAGCTGGAAAAAAACCAAGCTGGCTGGATTACTAATTTTCAACAAGATTTTCTTTTCCTTTTTATTCCAAGAAGAAGATAAACGGTCATCTATGTTTCTTGGACATTCTCTGGTCTTACACAAGTTTTCAGCCTACAGATTCTATAAAAGGCTGGCAATGGAACGATTAAAGCAAATTCCAGATGGTGTCCGTACACATGACAAATATACTTACATGTCTTTATTTCAGCTATTATCCCAAACAGCACTAGGGATAGCAAATCTCTGCACTAATGGGCAACTCTCAAAGCCTTTCACAGCAGGGTTGTCTTGGCAGGGGAAAAGTCACGGTAATGGGCTTTGACAAAGAGTTCCTGAGAGTCTCTCTTTTCTTCCAAAAGTCTGGATTTTCCTTTCATCTTGTATCACTGTTCAAATACACTAACGATCATTGCTGTTCTGAAGAAAATTCTGAATAGGAGATGTGTCCAAATGGAGTAGTTATCATTCATTCAAGTTCATGACACAGCAAGTTCTGCAAACCAGAGGAGCTGATAAAGTCATTGTGCACAGCTAGCCAGGAACTGAAATTGCTGTTTCCTTGCAAATGATGACAATTCCATGAGGAAAATGAGATTCATAATAAAAAAAGACACTAAAAATATGACTTCTGCTCTAAAATGAAAATAGTCTGAAAGCATACTTGTGGAATCAAAATATTTTAATTTGATAGAGTTCAGAAGTTTTGATTTGACTTAAATGCTTCTAGATGTTTCAGTTCCTCATTTGATGAAATCTTTAAATAAACAAAAACACGAACACACGAATGTTCGTGTGTTAAAATGAAAATCTAAACACATAATATGCAACACATACAAAATAAATACTATAGACACATGAATACATATTTATATACACTGTGCCAGTCACTGTGCTTTCTGAAATGCTTTCTTTAAACTGTCACCGATGCCACTGTATTTTTAATATTACCATAGAACTGTAGAATCATAGAATGGTTTGGGTTGGAAGGGACCTTAAAGATCATCTAGTTCCAGCTCTGTTGCACAGCAGACACCTCCCCCTAGACCAGGTTGCTCACAGGCTCATCCAGCATGTCCTTGAACAATTCCAGGGATGGGGAAGCCACAGCTTACCTGAGCAACCTGTTCCAGTGCCTCACCACCCTCACAATACAGAATTTGTTCCTTATATTTAATCTAAATCTACTCTCTTTCAAAGTGAAATCATTTTCCTCATAAAAATGTCCCTTCCCTTTTTTCTTGTAGGTCCCCTTTATGTATTGGAAAGGGCTCTAAGGTCTTCCTGGAACCTTTTCTCCAGGCCAAACAACCCCAACTTATTCAGCTTGTCTTCATAGGAGAGGTGCTCCATCCCTCTAATTATTTTCATGGCCGTCCTATGTTCAGGTCTCCGTCTTTTCTGTGCTGAGGACCCCAGAGCTGGACACAGTACTCCAGGCGGGGAGAGAGAATCACAGAATCACAGAATGGGTGAGATTGGAAGGGACCACTATGGATCATCTGGTCCAACCTCCCTGCTCAAGCAGGGTCATCCCAGAGCACATTGCACAGAATTGCATCCAGATGGTTTTTTAGTATCTCCAGTGAGGGAGACCTTCCAGTCTCTCTGGGTAATCTCTTCCAGCGCACAGTTACCTGCACACCAAAGAAGTTCCTCTACATGTTCAGGTGGAACTTCCTGTGCATCAGTTTCTGCCTGTTGCCTCTTGTCCTATTGCTTGGCACCACTGAGAAGAACCTGTTTCCATCCTCTTGGAACCCTCCCTTTAGATACTGACAGACATTGATGAAGTCCACTCTCAGTTCTCTCTTGAATCTGAACAAACTTGGTTCCCTCAACCTTTTCTCATAAGAGAGATGCTGCAGTCCCCACATCATTTTTGTCACCCTCTGCTAGACCTGTTCCAGGAGCTACATGTCTTGCTTGCAGTGAGGAGCCCAGAACTGGACACAGCACTCCAGATGTGACCTCAAAGGGCTGAGCCAAGGGGCTGGATCACCTCCCTCGACTTGTTGGCAAAGCTTTTCCTAATGCTCCCCAGGACACCACTGACCTTCTTGGCCACAAGGGCTCAGTGCTGGCTCATGGACAGTTTATTGTCCACCAGGACGCCCAGGTCCTTCTCCTCAGAGCTGCTTCCCAGCAGGTCAGTCCCCAGCCTGTACAGGGGATTAATCCTTTCCAGGTGCAGGACCCTGCACTTGCCTTTGTTGAATTTCAGACATTTCTCTGCCTGTCTCTCCAATCTGTTGAGCTCCTTCTGAAGGGCAGCACAGCTCTGTGTTGTCAAATCAATTCCCTTGACTTTCTGACCATGCTTCATTTGATACAGCCTGGGATGCAGTTGGCTTTCTGGGCTATAAGAGTGCATTGGTGGCCATATTCAGTTTTTTATCCACCAGTACACTCAAATCCTTCTCTCCAGTGGCATGCCACTGGGTATGAATAAGTGAGCTGAAAACTGTGATGAAAGGGTTTCAGACTCTGAGATTAATAGTGTAGCACAACTTGAGGGCATTGCAATAACTGATCTTTCCCTTCTGTAACTGGGAAAACATATGCAAACAGACAGCCCTTGGTTTCCAACCTTAATTTCTGACCCAGCCCAAAACTGTTCCTACGGCTTTACCAAACATCCAACAGCATGGACAGTCAAGGGACAGTACTTTGTCCTATGCTTCCATTCTTTTTATCTTGCTCATGCAAATGTGGTCATAGATGCTATTCCAGGAGAGAAAGGCCCAAATCTCCCGCCTGAAGATTTGATTTTGGGAAGAACAAACATATCTTGCAGCAGAAAAACTGGGGAAGAAATAGATGAAATCCCTCTAAAAGAGACACGTGGAAGGCCAGTGAAGCCTCAAGGCCTGATCTGAGCTCATCCGCATGACTCAGGAAAAATATTAATGAAATTCTTTGGATTGATTTGACAATAAAGAAGTGTGAGATAGCCACAGACAGCACTCGGACAGGGATACAGAATTAGATTGCCAGCCAAATCACCGGAAGGAAAAAAATAGCCTTCAGACTACCTGCATATTCATCAATCTTTCAGACTTTACATCAGCCTCTGTAAAATTTACTCCTTCAGCAATGTTTAATCATGGAGCAGTCTTGTTCTTTTCAGACCATAAGGGTATGTATTAAAGGTACATGATCAGGTTTTTAGCTACATTGTAATAATGTATACATCAATTTTTAACATACCCATTATCACATGTGTACAGCACTCAACCAGTGATGATATATGCCTCCCACTGCTGCTGTCAATCAGTTATGACAAGTGTCCTTGCTTTACTCTTCAGGTTTATAGCATAGCAACCTTACTGAAAAACTCCTGTTGATGAGGGTAGGGGAGAATGCACCAGCTGTATCCCATCTGATGGAAACCCTTATAACAATGCTGCCCTGACATTATCAAAACCTCTGTAATTTTTCAAAGCAGCAGCCTTTTTTACTTCTTAAAACAGAGCAGAATTGATTCAAGCATGGACACTGCTGAAGTCCCAAATGTATGTAGAGATGCTAGCAGTGTAGATTTTCTTTAAAAAAATCATATAGGAGGTCAAATAACCTGAATGTGCTTTTAGGATTGGTTTATAGAGCAGAGCTCACAAGGTATTCAGTGACAGATCGTATGTACCCTTACTTTAATTTGTATGGAAATCAACTCGATTAATGATCATTAAGTGCAAAACTTCTGTTAATAGAGCATTATGACTCAAACAGCATGGGTAGAAATATCAGACTTCATTTCTACATCATCTTTTCTTTCACTTGCATTCACAGCTGGGTTTCCTCCTCGCTTGCAGCCACATGTCTCTGGGTTTGGTCCAGTGATGAGGCTGTCCAAAATAGATCTACAATAGTGATAGATATCTTTGTCACATTTTTTCCCAGGTAGGTAATTGCTGACATCAGAATATTTGTCCATATGTAGAAACTGTTGTGGAAAGTGAGGCTTGCCCAGCTGGCAAAGAGGGCAGATAAGAGTGGGGGATTTTGAAAGAATATGAAAATATTGCTGGTACATGTTTTTCTGGTGGAAGATATTTCTTACATGGCACAGAAGGCAAATGTGGATCAATTAGCTAGTGTAAATAAAAGGATAGAATGAAAATAAAAAGGAGAAAAGAGAAAGATGAAGAGAACAGAAATAAGAAAGACTAAGAAATGGGTCTGGGATCATTTTTCAGTGATATTTTAAATCCTCTTAAATGAGCATTATTGTGAAATACTAACATTCAAAATCTTTTCTTCTCCTTTCCTCATTTAAGGCCTTTAAGATCCAAAGTTGAGAACATAGTTACTTTCAGTTCTGTGTACAGCCATAGGTACTTTAGGCTAGTAACATTCAACAAGATGATCTTTCCTCTCTCTCTCATGACTATATGGATTAGTTAGTGCCTAAAGTTACAGGCAGGAGGAACCTGACCAGTGTGTTTAAAACAGAGTCCTGCATATCACTCCAAGGCTGGAGAATGTGCTGTGCAGCATTTTGCTTTTTTATTTTGAAGCAGAGGACATTCAGCACCTTAGGGAAGGAGCTACTTTGAAAACACAGCAGTGGGTCACATATACTCTATATTCACCCATGCCAGTGTTGTTTAGAGTTCTTCCTCACCTTAAAGATTCCCCTGTATGAGTTTAGTAAGGTGTGACTATACTTCTGATAATTCTGATATGTTTCTTTGATATTTATTGTCCTTTCAAAAATAGTTTTTAAATAGAGGTGAATACAGTGGTTTGATTTTTCTGTCAACCATTATTGGAATGTAACTCTGCTGAAATAGAAAGCTGCTCCAGTGGAGTCAGAGAACTGAAGGTGATCTGCTGGAAAAGCATTGCTTCCTAGGGTTTGGAGAGGATCCAGGCTGGTGGTGCATGCATAAAACCACACAAGTACCTGCACTAAACTAATGCACCAGACATAGGGGATTTCTAGCACAGAGCAGTAGTAAAGACATTTTGAAATGTGGAGAAATGGAGAATGTAGCTGAGAGAGAGAGACCTTCCCAGCAGTGTACTAGCAATCAGAGACATGTTGAAAACTCTACAGAAACATACGTGCCACAGGTTCAGTTTATAACCAACAGCTTAGGCGGAAGGATTGATAGGGTAGAAGAGAGTATTTGCCAGACAGTTGCATCCATTAGGCTTGATCTTGAACAAAGAATTGTTCAAAGTGTTTATCTGAATCTTCTTCTGGTTTAGCCTGAACCTATCCTCCTGGGGGTGGGGAAGGGTGGGGAGAAGAGGAGAGAAAAAAATCTGTTTTGACTTTAGAATCTTGGATCTTTGTCAACAATTGCTCAGTTGTCTCAAAGACTATTCATCATCACAATTTGAAATGTGCACCCTGCTTGTGTTCTGAGTTTGTTGAACTTCAGCTTCCAGCCTTTGGCTCCTGTTACTGCACCTTCTGGTAGGTTGTAATCAAGGCTCCTTTAAGCTTCTTTTTTGAGAAATGAAAGATTTTTCTCCTGTCATGTTTGACTCCACAGGACAATTTCCAATCATTTGATCATGCTGGCTGTCTTCTCTAACAACTACTGTTTCTGCCCTTGAACTGCAAGTCTTGCAGCCACCCGCAATGTGCTACAAGCAATTTTCCCACAACAGTTCAAAACAGCAGTAATAAAGCCTCTCTGCTTCCATTCCACATCCCTCAGTTTACACAGTCTTCAGTCTAAATCATCTTTGCTTCCTGTCTTGTACTAAGATCTCACATTCACCTGATTGCCAGCCAAACCTTCTCCAGAGTCCCTATCCCCAGAAGCAAAGCCTGTATTCACTCTTTGAAAGGTATTTAATTTAATGTTTTGTCTTAGATGTACCAGTTCCACTTCTGCTGTGATTAGAGAGAGCCTATTATATTTTCCCATCATAGGTGGAGACATTTGTTCTACTTCAATAAGCAGCAGTTCTTACGAGCCATGACAAATTAATCTTCTGGTCTGTCTAGGTTTCTTTGGGGAAAAAAGAAGGTCACGGAGGCAGTCAGGCCTCCCACAAAAGTCAAGGATGGAGCACTTTAATCACACAAAGATTTAAACTTTCCAAGAGTATATGCTAAAGAGGAGCATTCTTCTGAAAATGTTTGGGAAAGTGACTGCAAATTTCTCGTCTCCTTCCTCATCTCCCTCTTCCCTCATCACGCTGATTCTCTTTAAAGTCACCAGACTCAGAGCTCTTGTCTGTTCCACTAATCCTGAGACTGCTTAAGCTGTATTCCATAGTCTATCAGTAGCAAAGGACTTCGAAGCTTCCTAAAAAAACAAAAAAAAAAAACAAAAAAAAAGGAAAAAAAAAGAAAAGGAAAGAAATCTGATAACACTTTGAATATTGATCATTTTCTTCCCCATTCTGTATGTTTCTGTCTTTGAAAGCAGAGAAATCTGTCTTTGTGTGTGTGTGATGTGATGATTTGTTATTAAATGCCATTATCTGGCAGATCCACTCCATCTCTTGTACAGCCAAGTGGTGTGTTATCAGCTGCTGGTTGAGCAACACAGTCAAGGGCCACAATCCCTCTTTCAGCTCTCCAAGGGATCTGTAAACCCTCTCTGGAAGCAGATTTTTGGCCTATTGTATTCCTTTTCAGAGTATGGAAAACAGAACAAAATTTGAAAGGGTGTATTTAAGTCATGCTGAGAAACACTGACCAGAACATTTAAAGTGTGCTATTTTCACATCCACCCAGGTTTTTTAACTCCTACTCCAGGAGGTCACATGTTCCTTGCTGAAGCAAATACAGGGCCATATCTCAGTAAGAGAGCACCCAAATTGCATTAACAGCAGTTAACTACCCTGGTTTAGCCCATCTGGAGATTTCCTCCGTTATGACATGTTTGAGTATTTCCATTTCACTGAGAGTGGGTGTATGTTTTTATTTGGGCACATGGACATCCATTAGAGTGTATAGATGTGTACAGGTGTGTGTGTCCATGCTAGCATCCCAAAAGTAAGTAGGTCAAAATATGTTACAATCATACGAGGCTAACTGAACTAGCTAAGTAGATTTCCTTCAAACTTATGTCCCCAAATTATAGATGAGCAAAAACCACAAGTACTAAAACTGTCAGCACAAAGGTAATTTAGGCAAGAGAAAGTCATAAGCTACTGCAAATTAGAGCATTGAAGGAGAGTAGCTCTTCTGTGAGAGAAGTTCAGTTTCACCTGGCTTTGGCATTGAATTTTTCAGGGAGAAATTACCCTTAGAACTGACTTTACATATTAAGAAAAGAAAAAAAAGAAGTGCACAAATGCTGATAATAATTAAAATGAGAAAGAACATCAATAATTTAGATTCTAGTCATTTTAAATGTAGAATCTGTCAAGGAAACCTCTGGGAAGAATATTAACTAGAAGCCACATTTACAAGGATGGCCTTTAATCACGAATCACATTGAATCAATTAGTATTATATTTAACTAGATATTTATAAATCCAGAGACAATTTTGGTTCATGGATTGTACCCCATGAATAAGATGCCTTCATCTTTATTTTATATATTTGAAATACAGCAGAACCATCACATATGTCATGAGGTCTGGTGCTTTTTCTTGATGTACCAGCTTCTGAATACAATATTTTTTGTAAAAACTGCACTGAATATTAATTCTATGTTTAATTATAATCCATGAATTGTAAGCAGTACTGATGTTTCTTCACAAAAAATTGTTATAAAAGAAAATAAATTGGTTTGATCATTTTGTGCTTCTCTTATTTATGTTTTTTCACTCCTACTGTTGCCCAAAACACAGTTTTGTTATTTTTATTTTGACAATGAATGTGTGTTAATGATCCATGATAATAATGCAGCAGACAAGGAGGGAAATATGTTGTTGTTTTAGCATTACCTTTAAATAGTGAAATAGCCTAGTGTGCTAAACTGCAGTGCTGGGACATTGTAAAATTGGGGGTAGAGTACATTACATGTGTATACTTCTTTGATCCAAGGTTTATAGAAATCTGTGCAAACTTTTATACTGACTTCCACTGAATTTTGATTCATGGTTACATTGCTAGTAAAGGTCTAACCTCAGACCTTTCAGAACTCACGGGGAATATGATTTATAGAACACGTAAAGAACAGCCACAGTTTAGGGCTTCCTGTCATCTGATCTTCCTCAGCTAATGATGGAAAAAGACAGGGCAAAGCAGTGCTCTAAACTGTGAGTCCTGGGCACTCAGTCCTTCTCTGTGATCTCTGTTTGCATGGTTTGCTCTCCTTGTGTGAGTCTTATTTATTCACAGACAGTAAAACAGCTTTCATAAAACGTCCCCTTGAATACCAAAATGAAAACCACTTTGCGTCAGGTTCCAGACATTCTCTCAACATAATGATCTCCATGATCTACCCATACCTCCAAGATGATGTTAGTTATAGATAATCTTATTCAACTGCACATCACTCATCTTCATCAGTAAAGTGCATAATTTACAGCCAAGTCTCTTTTGTGTTTATTGGGCTAGTACACAACCTATTACTAAGTCCTGGAGTTTCTCCTTTGCCCCTTGCCTTTCCATTTCCACATTGCCTTTCAATTTTAAACTTTTAATTAATTACAGAACACTCCAGGCATGGTGACAAACAGAATGAAATCTGGGGATACTGGAGCAGGCAGAGTGGATAGCAACTGTTAGACGCCACTCTCAGAGTATGGCTATTATCAGTGGCTGTATCAGTGAGATTTTACGAATAACAAGTTTGAGAAAGCATCAATACCATACATGAAAACTAGTTGAGGTTCTCTACACACTTGAGTTAAGAAGAAATGAAATATCTGAGCCCATGGGGACACTAATGATTAGAAGAGTTGGGAAGATATAGTATAAAAATTCAAATGCCAAGTACATATTTGCCATAATAAATAAACATTCTGATTTCCCAATGGTTTGGAAAGCTACCTTTTGCAGGTCATTTACCATTGTATTAATATCCTTCAGATTTGCTATATCCACTGATTGTTTTAAGATTTCCCTGAATGTTTTTAGGCATGTTGGTATCTCAGTTTAAAATGATAGTATGTATCTAATGCTAAGCAGATATAGTATTTCTTACATAAAACCCATTGAAAAGAGCTTTTATAAAGTATTGGAGTTAATACATTCTTCTGATTAATATTAAATTACATGAGCAATTAATAAGGGCTTCTCTATAAACCAAAACTGTGGGATGCCAAATTCACAGCATCTGCCCAAGGCTCCCTCAAATTATACTGGCTTTTCAACCTTCTGTGCCTTTTCTGTTCCCAGTTCCATATTGGACTCCTTAGCATGGGCTTCTTCATGAATCCCTTTTGAGAGTGGTCCCACAAAATAAAGCTGGAAAAATCACCCAAAGGAGCCATGTTTTCTGGGGAAAAATATCTGGTATCTTGCCTTTCCCTCTTCCTGCTTCATCCTGCCGAGGACTCCCAACAAGGTTGAAAGGACACAGTGAGCATTTCTGCAAGATCTATAAGTATGCCTTTGTGTGACTAGTTTCCATCTTGTACTCAGACAACTGAGAGAACAGATACCTGCTCATTTCCTCCTTTTTTTTTTTTTTTGGTATATCTGTCTGACCAGAGCTCTGTATGTTCTCTTGTCTTCTAAAATCAAGGGAAGATCAGGTTTCATGAAGCAGCTACCTCATAAGGTCTAGAGTTAAGTTCATGTTCCAGTGCAGTAAGAAGAGGACATTATGTTTCAGGGGTAATGATAAAAATTTCTCTGTTCTGTTGAGGATGGTAAGATAAATGCAAAGTTGAAATAAAGCTGGAACTACCATGTCCCAGTTGAAATGCATTCATTTATGCCATTTTCTTTCTGTTTTATCTGTTCAACCAATAAATTACATGAGGGAGAATTGCCTTCTCAAAGGTTGACATGGGCCAGAAGGCTCCCTTTTGTCTGCACGTCATGCTGCTTTCAGACCCATGGTGTCTATCTTTAACTGCTCTTTGCAGCTGTCCTGGTGTATGAGGGAAATGAAAATGGAGAAAGCAGGGTTTCAGAAGGTTTATACACCAGACCCGATCTGGAATAGCTTCTCTGACATCATTGGAAGATTATTTTTCAAGCAGTAGAGACCAGAATTTCCCTTGATGCCCCATTACCTGTGCTTACCAGTGCATAAATGCACTAGAAATACTTCTGTGTGGCTCATATATGTCTGTATGGGAGGAAGATTAAGGGGAAGGATGAATGAGGCTGTATTTGCAAACAACTGTGCAAAACAAACTACAAAATAGCTTTTTTGTAGCCTTGATTTTACTATTTCACTTCCTATATTTATATTTCTATATTTTACTATTTTACTTTCTATAAGGCAGTGCTCTGTACTTGTGGTAGAAAAGATCTCATGCTCTAGAAGGCTAATAGCACTGTTTAGGCTTATTTGTTAAAATAAGTCAATTCCTGTCTAAGACAAGTCCCTTTCCTGTGCTCAAACTTGTTAGCATTTAGCAGGGAAGGGAAAAATGTCAGCTAGACACTAATAGCCCTCATTAGCAATTAATTATAAGTAATAGTTATGAATCTAAATCAGTATCAGAAAATAATGAATTCATCCGTGTCACGAATGAAAATGACTAATGAATATTGTCTGTACATAGCTAAACAATGCAAAGTAACGGTAACTTACCAAGCAAAAGAATGGATACTGTGAGATCCTGGGTCTGACTCTGCTCCCACTGAAGTTAATCAAGAGGCTCCTAATTCCCTTCAGGAAGATGAAGTATGGCTGTGTCTCTTGTCACTGAAGAAAGAGACTTTTTTTTTATAGCTTTGAGACAGTCTTTTGTGGCAGATAAAAGACAGAGAAAGGGGTATTTATTGAGGGAATGCTGACAAAGTGCTGACTTTAGACTATCAGAAATGTCTATGAGGTTTAGATGCTGGACTCTAGACACTTCACTTTAGATACCACTAAAGGAGCATGACAGAGACAGAGAGTGAAAGATCCACCTAATCAATAAGCTGTCAATGCTTAGGGTACCAATTAAGGGATACCTGTGAAAGAATAATGCCCACTAGCTGGGACAACAAGCACTAGTTGTTTACATGGGTCTTTCTAAAGCCGTATTAATTTCAATTTATTGTTTCTAACCAACAATTTTTTAAAGAGAGAGTATAATATTAGCACAGTCAGTTACTAATGTTTTGGTACCATATTGCATCTCAGGATATAGAATCATGAAGAACAAATTTTCTCCTTCTACCATTCTAGCAATTAGCAAGTTAGGTACCATCTTATTCCTGAAGGGATTGTGAGGGAAGAGGCTTAGCCTAGGCAATTAGCATTCTCTCTCTACTTCTGAAGGGGTGAAAATGTCTTTTCTTTCATATTTCTTTCATTTGCCATTTTATGCTGTGCACGTGCAGTTTGTAGGCACTCAAAGACCAGTGGCAAATCCCAGTTGTGACTTAGCATCATATGTCTGGTCTGTTGCTGTGAAGATATGATATGAAAGATCACAGCCTTCTAGGGAACAAATGTATAGCTATCCTCAGTGCTGTCTAACTGCTGTGTTTTCACTGGATCAATCTTAGACACTGTCTTAAAGTTTTATCATGGAACTAAAAGATAAGGCAATGGGAGGAGTGACATTTGGTGGCATTTTTAAGTAGGACTGTTCATCTGCAGCTGATCTCATCTGATTGCAGAAGTGCTATCAGAACTCTGATGTACCTTGCCCCAGGACCAACAGAAGCAAACCAGCATAAGTCAGCATACATCCACTGGTCAACAGTGATTTACACTGTCCCCAGAATAGAGCCTAAACAACCTATGTTTTTAGCTGAAAACACACAAGAAGCACAGCACTAACTACAGGTTGAAATAGAGGTAGGAATGGCAGGTGCTGAGGCAGTTTGGTACTTATTCAATCCTTTTGCTCTGAGATAAATAGCTTTTTTTCGGACATAATCACTTTTGATTGACATTACATTTTCAATTCTATTTGAACTTCAGAAGCAGACTCACTCTGAGTTGGTAGCTTCATTCCCACTTTTCCTTTCCCACTCATTCCTGTGTGGGGACAGGAAACCCAACCTTGGAAGTTTTATCTTCTGCGGAGGCAAAAGGGGTCTTCCAGGCATGCAGACTTCAGGCTAACTCTTTTCCCAATTCTGCTCCTGGGTTATTGGGGTGCTCTTCCTAGTCTTGATTTTCACGGGAAATGAAATGGCCCTGAGATGTCCTTGTACCAAAGTCAGTCAAAGATTAAGGGAAGGCAAAAGAAAAGAATGTGGATTTGGTATTAAGTAAAAACCTGCTGCTCCAAAGAGGCTCTAAATGTGGAATGGTGGAAGCTTTGCAGACAAATTCAGAAAGTTTGTACCATTGACAAGAATGACATGAAAGAAAACATGGTGGTAATAATGCACCCTCTGCTTTAACTGTACAAACATTACTTGGACTATGAATAGTGTGAAACTCTTCTGTCTCTTGTAAAACAGAAACTCATAAACTCACAAAGTTTCAGTCTGGGCCTCCTCCAGAACAGGTTGATCTCCTGTTATGCACCACGATCAAGTGTCTCTTTGCTTGTCCAGTCAACCTCTCCACCACTTTCCCTTTATTTCCTGGCATCCTTGTATAAAGAGAAAATCTGCTCTTGAATATCATTGCAGTATTACTACAGGATCTTGACCTTCAACAGAGCAAGCCTCCTCCTCTTTGTCCTATGCTCCTCAACTCTGACAGTTAATGCTTCCCGAAAGGCTTTCTGCCCTCTTATTCTCATGCCTCTTGGTTTTTAGGAGACCTGATCCACATTTCTCTATCAAAAAAAAAAAAAATCCTTCCAAATTTCTTCGGAAGTAGTCATACTCTTTTCTCTTTTTTTTGCTATGCTCCATATTTTGAGCTTATGCTTTAAGAGGAGTCTATTAACCACAGCTGTTCTGTTTTGTTTTATTTGGTTGAGTTTTTTCAAAATACTTTAATTTCACTTTTTTTTTTTTTGTTGGCATTTTAATAGTCAGCAATTTGTTCTGAGGGAATCCTGATGCTGAATTTATTGTAAAATGTGTGGTGGAAACAATTAAGCACTTTAAGATTGCAAACATACATAATTTTCTGCATATTTTACATCAGGTAATCTCTGCAATTTTCCTTGGGAGAAAAAAAAGCAGAATTTTTTGCATCGAGGACACTAATTCAGAATTTTGGAGGAGAAAGACGTTTATGAAGGACACAAGACTCTAAGGTAGTCAAACCCTTTCCAAGGCAAATCAGCCTAGAGAAAGCCTAATGCTTACTTTATATCTCAAGATAATCCACTGATCACTGTGATTGTGTATAAATTTCACTCAAATATGGATGAAAAAAAGACCTGACATTGAAACCACTCTGCTCTTAAATTTATATGGGAAGCACAGAAGGATCAGGTTCCTTTAAAGACATTGTAAACTTATATAAGGTTCAACAAGGCCAAGTCCCAGATCCTTTATGTGGGTCACAACAACCCCATGCAGTGCTACATGCTGGGGGACCAGTGGCTGAAAAGTCCAGGGAAAAAGGACCTGGGGGTGCTGGTCAACAGCAGCTGAACATGAACCAGCAGTGCCCAGGTGGCCAAGAAGGCCAAAGGCATCCTGGCCTGGATCAGGAATAGTGTGGCCAGCAGGACCAGGGCAGTGATTGTCCCCCTGTACTCAGCATTGGTGAGGCCACACCTCAGATTCTCTGTTCAGTTCTGGGCCCTCACTGCAAGAAAGACACTGAGGGGCTGGAGAGTGTCCAGAGAAGGGCAATGGAGCTGGGGAAGGGTCAGGAGCACAAATCTGATGAGGAGCGGCTGAGGGAGCTGAGGTTGTCTAGCCTGGAGAAAAGGAGGCTCAGGGGGGACGTTATTGCTCTCTACAACTCCCTGAAGGGAGGTTGTAGCCAAATGGGAGTCAGCCTCTTCTTACAAACACCAAACATTAATACAAGAGGAAATGGACTCAAGTGACATCAGAGGAGGTTTAGATTGGACATTAGGAAAAAAATTATTCACTCAGAGGATTGTCAGTCACTGGAACAGGCTGCCCAGGCAGGTGGTGCATTCACCATCCCTGCAGGTATTTAAAAGATGTAGATGTGGCGCTTTGGGACATGGTGTGATGCTGGACTCGGCAGTGCTGGGTTAAGGGTTGGATTCGATGATCTTGAAGATCTTTTCCAACCTAAGCAATTCTACGATTCTATGGTGTTCTTGAAGGACTAAGTTACTTTTTACTGGGCATTCCAGTCACAGGGTTTCTTTTACATTTCTCTGGGATCAGTAACATTTTAAAATCTTTTCTGTGGCTTCTAGCATGCTGGAGGCATATTAATAACTCATAATATTTTCCTACCCATCTGTAAGTTTTGAATTGAAGAGGCAGACTTAATTTCCTATATGTACCAAGAATAGAAAGTTTGGATGGTTTCTTTTTGCCTTCACAAGCTCAACACCTTTTTGTTTCATACAAAATACGAGGAACTAATTTCACAGAATTAACTTGAAAATCCTTTTCTGAATAATTCATTCTGGAACATCTGGCTGACTCATAGAGGCTTTGCTGCTGCAAGAAACTTCCAAGCCAAAATTGCTCTGAACATATCTGCATTTCCTTTGATTATTTATAAGATGGACAGGTTTCGCACTGGTTTGTGCAAACATAAAGTAGCTGTGCAAATGAAATTTACTCAGAATGTGCCTAATAGTGTGTGAACTACAAGTCTTCTTCTACTGCAAGCTTGATTTTTGCTGTCATTGAACTGAGGAAGGAAGGAATAATTTTGTTCTTATGACTAAGGCTGCTAGCTTGACTTCCCATCATCCATATTAGGCCATTTGCAAACCTCTTTATAACACTTATTTGATTTAAAATATTTATTTCTAATCTGATACAGCACAAGCATTTTGCAATTCTTGTGCAGAAGGAAAATAAATTTATGGTTCACCTTAATTAAGCAGAGAAAAGCAAGACATGTTAAAAGTACTGTTTGATACAATTTGATAAGCAAATCAGTTTGCCGTGTGAAGAGGTACCTCCCCAGATCCATGCACTGAAGTTGTGTTATATAGTCTTTAAAGATGTCTAGAGAAGCACCCAAACCAGCTTACTTCTGACATTTGAAATCTCACTCATTTCTTGGTGTCATCTCTCAGTTGCAAATCAGTGCATTCTGCAGCCAAACCGTTTGCTGCTCTCTGATTGACCACTCTGCCCCAAATCATACACAACATCCAGCTGTTCATGGCACTGCAGGAGTTACGGTTCCATCCAGTTAAAGCCCTGTCATGTGAAGTATGTGAAGTATGAAGGTGACGCTTAATATATATTAACATTGGCTTTTTTATTTCCCTCATGAATTAATTGGTATTGGCTGCAGTGTCATCTTCTAATTATCACTTGTTTGTTACAGACACCGTGGGCTAGAACGTGGTGCACATAGAGACGCGGCTTGTAAACTGGTTAAAGGGTGCACTTGTACAAGAGCTTTTGGGTCCAAGCAGCTGGGCAGCTGATGGAGAGACTCAAGTGCCCTGTGCAGTATGGGCTGGGCTGCACAAAGCTGTTGGGAACATGAGGGATGCCCAGTAGGAACTTCTGATTTTCTCCCACTTTAAGCAATCCACAGGCCAGGCAGCATGCAGGATCTTACACCAAACCTGTCTGGGCCCCACATACTCCTCCCTCCTGACCTCCAAGGGCACTGGTAAGCAAAGTGCCCACTCTGCCTGCTCACAATTCTGTGCAAGGGCAGAGACTGAGCCTGGATGTCTCTGCTTTTCACAACAATCCTCATTACCACGTTTGTGTAATTAACAGCTACGTTAGGTCTTGACTGCTTGTAGCCGTCAGGTCTAGGCTCTGCAGATGACTTTTCTGGAGTAAGCTCTGCCTATCACCCAGAGTGAACAAAAGGGATTCTCATGAACAGGCCAGATGACAGGACTAAACTGAGTGCCAGTGGCTGAGGGGAAGTGAATTGAATTGACTACAAGAATGATTATGGAGGCTTGAGAATAAAGACTTTCATTAGAGCTATGACAGTTTCCTTTTTTGCTATTACAAAGTGCAGCAGCTCAATACTGAGTCAAACTAATCAAGACACTACCACCTTGAAAAAATGAAACCTTGAAAAGGCCAGATTCTGCCACAGGGATGCTGGGCAAGGTAGGGAGTGGGAGAAGTCTTCAGCAATTAGCCAGGAGGTTAAACAACACATTGGAGACAGTAGCAGCTGCCCCTTCCCACTTATTGAGTCAAAAAAATTCGAATCCAGCCTGTAGCCAACATATCCTGCCCTTCTGAGTGGCTGTGTATTCTTCTGAAATACTAGCTATAACACAAAAATTAAATTCTCAACCTGGAAAATAGACACCGGCAAATGTTTTTGTTTGTGAGAAGTTGCATAAATATGTTTATAAAGAGAAATATGTCAGAGGAGATGCAGCCCATAAAACTTCAGAAGCCCTATCACAGAAGTCATTGTGCAAAGAAGCACTACCTAGACTTCAGAAAATAATCATAAAATTGCAAAAATCCTCATTAAACTGAAATACTGTCCCAGTAAAGAGCTTTTTATATCAGACATGCTTTTAAGAGTGCTGATAAACACTGAAAGGAAGAAGCTGCAGGAAGAAGGGTTTGAAGTAAATGTGATTCAAGTGCTACCTATTACTGTTACAAAATTTGACAAGTTTGAGCAAGAAATGTAAAATGACCCAGCTTCACAGCAGCTTGAAAGAATTATCTTAGACTGAGGCTAACAAGAAATAGCCTGAATACCATCCGTAATACAAAAGGCATTGGGATTATGGAGATGAAATAGTTTCGTGTACTAGAAAAAAGATTGTCACAATAGGGTATCATAAAAGGTCAGCAATGTGGCACAAAATCCACATGGGATGTTGAATAGAGCAGAGCTCACATTCTCTGCTGCTGGTCATGGAAAGGAGCCTGAACAGAAGTCTGTCCAGGCACAAGCAGTAATGCTGGAGACAAGGTGCCAAAGGGTGAAATCTATAGTACACTCAGGGAAAACATGTCAGAGAGCCAGCAGCTCCATGTTTAATTCCTGATTGCCCTGAGGCCATGATGGCACAGTCTGAATTAAAAAGACTTTGCATCTTGAATACTTGAATCCGTGGTAAGGGAATCTAACAATACGCTTTACATGTATTTTTCTGAGCTGATCAGTTTCAGAAGTGAGCAGGAAAAGGAAAAAATCTTTACCTTAATCTCCTGAACTAAATAAATTAAAGGTAAGCAGACCTGAAATCATGGCAGAAGAGCCCTGTGCCAGGCAGAGGGAATAAAGGATGTGAATGACAAACACTCACATGCTAGAAGTGGAAGAGTCTTGAATAATAAACTTTTTTGTAAAAACATTGGTGCATTGACATGAAGGCTATTGTTTACCAGTTTCTTTTTCTTTTCCTTTTTTTTTTCCTGATTTTTCCACATGGAAATATTTGCTCTGGTGTAAGGCAACTTCTGTATCATTGTAGCTATGCCTATTCTAGGAAAAAAACCCTTATTTCTGTTATGCTGGTACACACACACTGTTACTAACCAAGTCCTTGATCACCACTGCAGATATTCACATTCTTTTTAATTCATTTTGAGGACTCAAAATCCTATTTTTATCCTCCTTTTTAGTTATATTAGATATTTTAGGTTGGGCAAACTCAAAGAGAATCCCTAATCAACTCCTGTGTGAGGCACCACATCATTTGTGAATTCTGTTTTGCAGCAAGATAGCAGTACAAGAATCCCTAATCAGGTTAATAAGGTGCTAGAGCCAGAGAAAATATTTCTAAAAACAACAGCAAAGTCCCTCCTGCAAGGATAATCATGTAAATGTCAGAAGTTTCAAGCAAGCCGTCACAATGATGGATAGCACTGCTCAAGTAACTGGAAGTGCTTCCAGTGCTATCTAAATAACCATTTTCCAGCATTGCTGTGTATTGGATTGGTAAAAGTTAAGCATCTGTGTAGACAGATCTGACAAAGGTCTAGAGTGCAGAGCAGCCTGACTATGCAATCCTCATTATCTTTAAGATTTCACTATGTGATATATTTTGCCTACTGTACCAATACTGTAGCTCAAAATGCCCCCTCTGCTTCCCCCCACACCTAGAAAGAGGCAACATACAAAAAATAAAGTTTCAAACAAATAATTAGCAGTTCTATTGTCATTACCACAAATATGCGTGTTTATTAGGAAATTACAGGAGTTTGTTGAAAATAAACTTTGGAATATCACTGCAACTGCTCTTGTGGTGCAAAGTACAAATCAAGTGCAAATTAAATTTGGAGAAAGCTGTCATGAAGTAGAGGACAGCAAGTCAGGTCATTCAGTGTCACTTTATATTTTTATTTTATAGTAATATTTGACAATACTCAGACCATTACATTATTTTGACAGGTGTATGGGAAAAAAGTCTCACCTAATTCAAAATTAATTCCATTAGTCACCTTTTATCTTTTAATTTTGAAAATATATGGTATCTGAACTATTTTAAAGTGCTATAGAACTTCATCACATTTTTTCTGAGTACTACCATCTCCTTAACTATTGGGCTGCCAGGATCCCATTGAGCACATTAGCACCATTGTAACTTTAGTGGATTTCATTACAGAATAAGTTCAAAGTTTGTGCTACTGCTATGAAAAATATTTGAAACAAACATAGAAATATGATGAATGGATAGATTCAGAAATCTCAATAAACTTACAAGTCAGATTACTTTATTAATTCGTATTCATCAGATCTGACTCATATTATTCACTTAAATGAAATAGATTTCCCTACATTCTTGGCTTTGTTATCCTGTTTATTCACATCCTACCATTTGCCATTCCTTTTTGAAGGATAAACCTTTTGAGATCTACTAGATTTTCCATATTGATGTCCATGTCTCTTACTCACATAATTAAACCTAGTGTATAACCCAGCAGCCAGTCTCAGTGTCTCAGGTGTCAAGTGGTCACCTTCAGTGCCCCTTACCTGACATTTGAGAACAGCAGCATGTCATTTATCATGACATTCCCTCATCTCCCCCTTTCCCAAGGTCCTTCTAAAATGCTTCAAATCTGTTTCTAGGCTTGACTATTTAAGAATATTTTGTGTTCTCTGCAAATGTCATCACCTCAGGGTCCTGGTGCTTGGAGAAGAATCAACTTATACTTCTATGTTCTTTCTAAGCATCCACTCCTGGCTGCTATTGAAACATCAGGCTAAAAAGACCTTCTGTCCAACAAATGCAGCTATTCTTACAGTCACCCATAGTCACCATTATCCTTGGTTATCAGTTGTTTCACCATGTAAAGTGGGTGAGACTCTGAGAGAATATGCACACAAAAGGCTGCTTGGTAATGTAAATGGGGAAGCTGTGATTCAGCAGAACCTGCTTGTGTGAGCAAATGCATAGAAAACACAGGACCGTCTCACCAAAACCCATCATGAGTTTAGGCCATGCTCAGGAAATCATATTTACTGAATTTGAACTCCAGAGCAAAACTGAGAATGTGCAAAGAAGTATTTGAAAATAGGCAGAATATACCCACCATGAAAAATGTCAGTCTCACGCAGTTCCAGTTTAGGCAATATTTTGGTTACAATATCACCAAGCACACTGACTGATGGAGAAATATATTCTTTGCGGAGTTGTTCAGGTTGTATCTGGAAACAAATTAAGGGGCAAGAAATATTTTGATGATTTGATTTTGAGTGGAGAAACTACATCTGAACTATATGCCATCCATGCAATCTTGTCCCTGCATTTCTGCCTGTACTACCTGCAGATGATCTTCAGAAAACTGAGGGGATTGCTATATTCTACTAGTTAAAGAGAGGTGTTCTGAGCTTTTTGAATTAAACTGTTCCTCACTCATAAGTAACTAATGTTAGTTACGTATGAAACCTTTAACCTTCATCAATCTATCATATTAGTGACTATGAAAATGATTAACATTCCACAAAGAGCTCTCATCCAGTCATTATTCAATTTATCTGTAAAACCTTATGCAATTCTTTGCCTACAAATTGTTCTGTTGAGGTTCCAGACCCGAATTATCCACAGTTTTTACCATAAGGTGATGGAAATACAATATTCCATACACTTGCCTTCCAGGAAGAGCTGAAAACACTTCATGATAACAATAATCTCGGCTCTCATTAATCATGATGGAAATCAGAAAGAGCACTGTGGTAATGGAAAATGAAGAAACACCCTGGATAATTCCCTGCTTAGAGCGTTATTTCTCTAAACTAAGAGTGTGCTTTTTGATGATTTATTAAAAACGTGTCTTTGAGTCTTGAAAAATGGATAATCAGATTGTTCTGGTGTTAGGCACAAAAGAGTATTTAATACTTTTACTAAAGATGATGCATTTATTTTTTAAAACACTGTTTGTGTTATACATTGCTTTATTGCAGTTGTGATAAATGACAAAAAGTTATATCAATGGCAGCCTCACCTTGCAAACCAAGTCTATTATCTGCAACTGTCACATTTTAATAAATCATACCCTTTATTTTTTTAAAGCTGCACTACATATTTATAGCAGTCATTATTCACCTAAATTAACAATTCTTTCTGACCTCCTGTGAAGTGTATGTTTGTGTTTCCACAGACTTTTTTGTCAGATAGGTGCTTACTTCTATGTACAACGTCATATTTGTGTAGAAGCTCTTCATAGCAACTAATGATCTCTTGAGGGTAAGAAAGCAATGAAGCTCAAATTTGATTTACAAAAACAGATAAGTCATTTCCCCTTTTTTGATAGTGACTTTGATAAGATTTATAGTTCAGCTGTATTGTTATTTGCTTCTCTTATGATTGTCATAGAATATTTAACCTTATCCTTCAGAGAAGTACTGCTGTCTGGAAGTCTTATGTGTACCCAGGGTACAACAGCCTCCATGATGGATTTCTTCTTCTTACCCTCTGTCTGGGACAAATTTTGAAAGTTCAGTGACTTGCCATTGAGAAGTGGCACCTATCAACTGAGCTGTGGTTGGGGGGTCTTTTTGTGGCAACGCTAGAGCTATTTCTCCTCTTCTAGTGGGCACCACTTAATTTTCCTTTCGTGCTGCTCCATTGGGATGGTGGCTGTCATCTGGTCAGGTACTCGTCATCTTGTTCCTCTGAATTCTGACCCTGTCCATACATAATTCCCATCAGTGTGGAGGAGTAAAGACATGGAATATTTGCCCAGGAAGGTCCTTTTCTGATAGCTACTAGGACAGCTCCAAGTGATGTGCCATTTTGCATTTAAAACTTGTCATATTTAAAGATCATTGCTGCTGCATCTCAGGATCAATTTTAGTACTTTCTTCATAAGGAAACATAGTAGGCATAAAAACTTTTTAAGATAGTGCGGCAGAGTAACTGAAGTTCCTAAATTTCACTGCTGTCCACCACTGCTGTCTGGTTCTCCATTAGGTATGACCATCTTTGTTTTAATCCCTTCAGGTGTGTCTCTGTGAAACAGCCATATGTCACACTTTCATGCTATTTCCACTATTTCCATGATCCTGTTTTTCACCTTCCTCTTTCAGCCTGAATATAGACCTATCCACTTTCTCTATTTCGCCAGCATCAGTTTATCCCCAGAATTTCCAGGAAGCAAAACTGATTGTCCTAAAAGACAAACCCAACCAGCGCAAATGGAAATTATAAGCCTCCAACCTTCTTCTCTGTGGTTTTCTTGCTAACCATTGAGCTTGTATCCATTCTGGATTCCGTTTTGAGACAGATTCATCTTTTTTGTTCAAATTAAGAAAAGAATTGTCACACTTCCCAGAAGCACTGCGAGCAAAAGAACTTGCTTGCACTGAATGGTTGCCTCTAACTTTCAACCACACTCTCCCTATCGGGTGTGCATTCCTGGTGTCTAGCAGTGGTGGGATAACTCACTGTGAGTTCAAATGCTCTATCTCTGGCAACAGTAGAAACTCAATATGTTTGAAAATTCTACCTTATTAAGTTGAAATTAATCAACACATTCTAAAGTTATATGTCTGGCTCACAGACACCAAAGAGCATGGGCAGCATAGTAGGATAAGTCTAGTTTCCTTAGACAAACAGGGTAAAAATCCTTTTAGTTATCCATCCTCTTCCTATTGTACAAATTCAATTTCTTTCTCTTATCCCCCCTTGCTGTAAAATAGAGCAGATAACTTCTTTCTTCAGGTCTTCGAACATTCAGTTGTACATGCACCAGAAAACCACAGTAAATACTCACTACTTTTACTGACAGACTTGTTCAGATATTATAGAAAAAAATCTAGCTAGATTAAGCTAGACAAGCAGTTCTTTTGTGGTTTTTTGAGACTATTATAAGATAAACAGTGTTTTCAAATTGTTATCCATACCCTTTCTCTCTAAACCCTAAACTCTCTAAACTGTACACAGCTATGACACTTCATGTGCCTTCTCAGAGTTTACAACCTATTGTTTTCTTTATGCAGTTTTTTATCCTAGCACATTATTATTTATGAACATTCTTCATCATGCCTCTGGGTTCCAGCATATCACTCAATCAAAATCCCCCAGAATATTTTTTCTCTATCACAATTCATGAATAATAGTATTTTCCCCTTTTGAAAAACCAACACTTGAAAACAATGAAAACCATTTTCCAGTACATGAAAATAGCTGCACAAACCCATCATTTCGTATTTCATTAAAATTATAGCCAGACAGGTAGAATTTTTTATATTTTTTGCATGATTTTCGGTAGTGGTTAAACTGCATTTTTTTATAATTTTCTTCCAGGTCAGGTTCCAGTTACCTTTCAAATGGTACAGGGCATCTTGGCTTCCCAGGACACAGAGGAGCAGGGTAAGTGGGTGGCTGTGTAACCCTGCTGTTCTCTTACTGAGACCACAGTGTAGTGAATATGAAACACAGTGGGATTTTTCAGTGTGAAAAACCTGCTGGTGAAACTGTTCTGCCAGACTACAGCAGCAGCACACACAGGGCTGAGCCTGTTAGAGGGGTGAACTTGGCTTTGTTGTCTCCTCCAGACTTGAAAAATATCACTGGAATGAGTGGAGTCTCCCAGGATCCCGGCAGCAAAACCAAGGAGTGGGTGCTGGCCTCTGGGTCAGTTTTATCAGGATTTTCAAACCTTCCTGTGCTTTCCACAAAGTCCCCTAAATATGGACATTGTTCTTGCTGGTCTTGTTGGCTTTGGCAATGTTTGGCTGTTATGCCTGTCAAAGCGTTCCAGAGAGGAATACTAAAACAAGCAAAATAAATGTCATTTCCTAGTATTAAACCAGAGCTCTTTGTATCTCTTTAGCTTTAACATTGTGATAACCTTTGATCAAATCTCTTCTTTTTTTCCTTTTGCAAGAGCAACATTCAGCTATTTCATCATCAGAAAGTTTACGATAAGATGGGAAAAGGCAGTGTTAATGAATTGCTTATAAGAAATATGATACTACTGAAATCATTAACAACAGAAATACTTTGTGATTTGAGGCACTTCTGCAAAATTACTAGCTTCTCTTTACTGCAGGCCAAGTAAGAAAATGTCAGACTTCTCATTTCGAATATCTGATGCAGTTATGTGCATTTTCTTCCTCTTGAAGGTTCATCCTTGTGTGAATATTTGTACAGTTAGGATTTAAGATATGCCATATTTGCCAAAATCCAATAGTACCTTCTCATAAATATATGAAATCAAACATTTCCTGAGCTGGATCTCATACTAGTGTATGCCATCATGCTATTTATATTACTGTGCTCCTGATGATGAATACATAAGCATATGTTTTGTCTCAGATAAGAATCAAATTGATAAATATTTATCTGTCTTTCCTTCATGCTTAGGCTGAAAATCACTCCAGTAAAGAAAAACAAAACAAATTTAAATTTTGTGCATATGGTGCCACTCTTTGCCTATTCAGCCTCTCCTATTCAGGGCAAGGACTGGAGGTGAAATTATGACGACAGTTTGGAGCTCTGGTCTCTGACTGATATTACTATAGAAAAAATAAAGACATATGTATCAGTTCTGCCAAATATAGACAGGTAGCTGGTGACTTCGTCCATTGGCCACAACAGCAGCAATTTCTGGCCATAGACTACAAAGATGGTAAGAATAAAATGAAGAAAGAACATGAGAAATCAAGTGGAAAAACCCAAAGATCATAGAGCGGGGGAATGGTGAGAGAACCAATAAATGTTTCAAGCACACCAGGAGCAAGAGGTCAGTAAGACATACAGAAATGTTCTTTGAGAAGGAACAAGTAATTTATTGACACAAAAAATATTTTCTAGGCAGTGCACTATCTCCAAAAACTGGTCCTTTTATCTATGAAGTAGGATGGCGAGAAGTCAGAAAGAGTCAAATATATTTTTGCAAGGATGAAAAGGGAGGAAAGTAAAAATTCAACTCTGCAAAAGAAAGGATTAAATATACATCTATTCCAAGAAAATCTAGTGTGCAATACAATATTAAGTATTATAGGAAATTAGTCAACATCATTTGGCTGTGAAAGTATTTTTTTAGTATGCAAACCATGCATTTGGAGTCTGAAGACCAAGAGCATGAAAAAAAAGTAGCACCTTTCAGTTTCATCAGCCAGTGTATTCTGTATTCTGACTGTGAGCAAACTCTTCCTTACTGGCATGCTATGAGTTAGGCCAAGGCAGATCGTAGCCTCCATTCTACATAGTCAACAGCCTGCTTTTTATGAAATCTGATGTTACTGTTCAAATGAAGGATGCTGAGTGATCGACAGATGCTGAATGCTTTTCTTCCACATTTTATGTCATCTTTAAAGCCATCAGTTCTGCGTGTATGCGCATGTTTCGTTCTTACTTGGGTGCGCGTATCTTGGCATTACCGTAAGGAACTGGAAAGGTTCTGTTTGGAGATGCTCAACAGTAACCTGATAGTCTAAACCATCAGCGAATATGTGGGACCCCTCCTCTGCCTGATTTAGGCCACAGATTTGGAGATGGGCATCCCAACTCCCACATGAGCATCCTGGGCTATTAGCTCTGCTGTTGTAGACTATTTTCGTTCCCTGCTGATGGAGGTTGTATTCAACATTTATTGTATCTGAATAAAAGAGAAAAAAGTCTCCAAACGTCACACTTTCAGCACACACCAATAATGTGCCAAAGGGTCCAGGTTCATTCCAGGGTGTTTTAGTGTGTGTACACAGAGGCTTGTCTTCAATATGCTTGGAGTCATAAAAAAAATACAATGGATCACTATTTCTAGCAGAGATGTGAAAGACTGGAGCATCCCAGGGAAGCAGTTCATACCTGCATCTGTCAGCTCCCAGAGCCATGTTGTCACACAAGATCAATCTGAAATACCTCTTGCTTTGCATGGAACCCCTGCTGGAGACCTGAAAGTTCTTCTCTAGTAGCAGTTTAGCAAGGAAGCAGCACTTTCCAACCTCTGAACTCAACAGGAGCCGTAGTCCCAAGCAGTTTGTTATACATAGTCATATGTAACCAAGGATTTCTTTGCAATGTATTCCTACACCCTACAGTTTCTGGCATTTCTGGGACATTTTCGCAGAAAAGTAGGCATCTCATGTTACATCTTCTTCCTCTGCACCTGTCTGTGCAGCTTTTGATATCTATAACTGTCTGAAAATGAAGGATTTCTCTCCTCTCCTGACAATGCAGCAAATTCTGGTGCAGCAATTACTCCTCTGTGTGTCATGAGAGGTGCTCACTCATGTTCAGTGAGAAGTTACCCTTGGTACTCAGTGAAAAGTTACTCTTGGTACTCAGTGCAAGGAACTAGGCACACGAAGAGGGTACTGAAAGCATTGTCAGGGAAAGGCAGTCTTGTCAGATCAAGGCAAGGTGGGTGCTAAAAATATTGCAGTGGCAGCACACACACACACAGATGGGAAAATGCAGATACCTCTAGACCAAGGAAAGGTCTATATATGTTATAAATGTGACGCCTCAAATCCTCACCTAGCATAGTGAGTATTGATAATGAAAAGGAAATATACAGTTAATTGTGAATCACAGCAGTCAGATCCCACTTTTTCTTCAACTATTAAAGATGGGTGACTTAATTACCATCTAGTTATCTAGCAGAAAGATTCACAATATAACATACTCTCGTGGAAAACGAAGTCTGCATGTTTTCACCTCCCTTTCTTAATGCAAGAGAATCAGAAAACTGTAAGCTAGACCATGTGATCAATAATTACCCAAGTGGAATAAAAATACAGCCAGAAAACATGACTGTCTGCTTCAAAAGTTTCCATAAAAACATCTCACACAAAACTGCAAAGAAAAAATATTCAGAGGTTTTTGAGTGGGAGACAATTTTCCAAAAATACTGCAATTTTACAGTAATTTTGCTCATGGAATAACAGAAATTCAGCAAAAAATATGTTTTTCACAAATTTCACTCCTTACTTCATCTCCATTGATTGCATAAATATGGTCTTTCAAGTAAAATAGGCACGCAGCACCATTGCCTGATGGCCAAATGCTCTCACAGAGGCCACCAAAACCCGGGGCCACGGAGCAGTCAAAGGCAGGCACAGACTCAGCATCCTTGAGCCAGCTTCGAGTTCAGGCCTGATGCTGATACCTACCTTACACTGCTACTGCTGCTGGTTCTGGTCCCTCAGAGCCATAGCTGGGTAAGATATTTGCACCTCTGTAATTGCTGTGATGAGGGAGCTTAGGTTAGTTGAGGTTTGATTGGACCAGATGCCCCACACCCTCCGTGGAGAGGAATGAATTTGTTAGCTCAGCGCCTCTGCTGGGATAAATGGTTGGATCTGCGCTGATGTCAGGGAGATTCAGCCATTCGCACCAGCTAAACAGACAGCTTGCTGAGAGCACATCAGTGTGCTCCCAGCCACGGCTCTGACAAGCAGCTTTGTAACAGCAGCTGCACAGAGATCCAGAAAAGAGCCTTCCATGTCCTGGGCAGATGACTTTGAGCTGAGTTCATCTCAGTGGGAAGTTTTCCTTTGCATATCTTCTGGTACACATGAAAAAGCATAGCTACCAGTTGCTTTGTAGACTGAGTATGAATAGAAGTTTATACTGCAAAAAGAAGGTGAGAGCATCATTGCCTTTGAAGTTGAAGCCAGAACTCTAGACTGTAGGAGCAGAAGTATCAGGAGCACCATTAGCAACTTTCCTGTTTCTTCAGCACACAGTTGAAAGGCTGCTGTCATGGCAATTTTAAAACATCTCCTTTGAAATTATTTTAGATACTTTTTTTGCACCTAACCTTACTGTTTTTCATCTGCCCTTTTTTTTTGCAGCTCAAACTGTGCAGCATTCCCTTTATTTAAGTTCCTTACATTCATTTTCTAATATTTAATTTTGTAGCACTGATCTGGGCTTGGTTTAACAAAGTGAAGTCCAAGTGTGTCAAAACACTGAGAGTGAGATGACTGGATAGATAGGCAGACAGACAGATACTGAGATTTTCTATCCTTATAGCTTAGCGAATCAAAACCTGGTTAACTTGTCTTATTTATCTCACACTGCTTGTACCTCCTGCTCAAGGGAGTAATCCTTTTTTCCTATTTGCTTTGAAGGTGATATCACAGAGCAGACTGAACATCAGAAATGGAACTGTACTCTAGCAGGTGCCAGCTGAGTAAAATCTTACCATTTTGCACAAAACAAAGTAAAAACATTGCTAATTTTAAATAGAGTGGAACTGATCAAGATGTAGGATTCTGAGTGCAGATAAACTTTCTGGACTTGTGCCTATTAGTGTGTTAATAGGAAATGTAGGCAGCCAAGAAGCAATCTGACTCTTCATTACAAAGAAAAACTTCTGTTTTCAGGTATTCTCATGATAGGAAAACACAGAGATATGCTTTTGAAACCAGCACATTGTCATCTCAAGTATAGGGGAGGGTGCGTGGGGAACAGGAGATATCTCTTTTAACCAGTGGTGCTTTTATTTAAAATATGCTATACATTCCAAATGGCTTCAACTATCTGTATGTCAGCAGTAATAAAGTAATCCTTTAGCACTTAATACAAGTAGTTCTTTGTATTTTTTAATCAGAACTGATTTCTGGAGAATACTTCATGGAGATGTAAATGTACGAAATCATGCATTTCCCTGTGAATTATTTCAGTCCATGGGGAGGTAGGAAGAGAAACTTGCAGGAAAGCCCTGTTCTTCCGTCCCTGCCTCTCCATGGCTCTGGCTTTTTTTCCTGGCTTCTCCGCAGTCTGAGAGCAGTGGGTGATGCTGAAGGAGATAGGAGAGAGGTCAAAACTTGTTCCACCTTGCTACTGCTGTGGCAGAGCCCATTTCAACCAAGGAAAAATCTGGGCTGACCTCCTGCTGCTCTCAGTCGCACCAGCAGGGGAGGGGGCTGGTCTCAGCCTCTCTCACACACACAGATAAAACTTCGTGAAATGGAGATGGGGAGCACCTTGCCCTCGTTACAAATCCCCCTTCCAGCCTATTTTCCAATGAACAGCAAAACCCTCCTTCTAAGAAAGAAGTCCACCTTCCTGCAAGACCAGCTTCCCTCACAAGAGAATATCTGATTATTCTTACGTACCTCCACCCTGGGGCTAAAAACAAGTAAATAAAGAAGTAATGATTGAAAGACTAGCAAGTACTAGATCATGGAGCAAAGGCGTCTGTTGGCCGCAGAAACTAGGCAGACCTTTGCCACCTCAGCAGAGCTCTGCTGGGAAAATAAACTAAATAATCTGTGTTTCATAACAATAATATTAATAAAAGTCATGGCAGGGAATTCTGCCTCCGCCTGTGTAGAGCCAGACCTAAGCTCCCTGAAGGCATGGCAATGCCTCCACCAGTACAGCTGGCTTTGAGTCTACACTAGAAGAATCAGGAGAGAAAAAAGAACAGAGATTGCCTTTGACGATCAGCAAAGGGCGTGTCGGGCAAGGGCAGGATTGTAGTACTTCTACCTAGGGGAACCTCTCCTGTGTGTATCTGGACAGGAAAACCACCGTGGCAAAATTAGGCACAGTGACGTTAAGGGTCTGTCACCGACTGAGTCCTGTATCCCAGCTTCAGCCTAAGAAGCTGCTTCCCCATGGCTATGTGGCCCCATGCAGGAGTCCCAGTCTTCCTGGGCTCAGAATGGACTGTGAATGCAGGGGTCCAATAAGGTTTTTAATGAGAAGCATAAAAGGGGTTTTTTTAATTTACTACAGCATTTTGTTTTTCTAAATTCAGAGTCCTATAGGTTTTGTGTTAGAAGAGATGAGGAAAAAACCTAAATGTAATGAGTAATGCAGCTTTTAATACAAGCATCTTGTCCTGCAGACATGCTGAGTGGGAGGAGGAGGATTTTTCCATTTTAAATAAAGTAATGATTATAAAAACATGACAGGAGTGTGTCTTCATATGGGAAAGCCTGTCACCTTTATTATTTCTGCTGGCAGCAGTGACTAGATGTACTTTCTGAAACATAAGCCTTTCACTCACAGGCACAGCATTGAAGTATTTCTCTCATGAAATGCAAGTAGAAAGTAGGTAGCTGCAGATGGTATTGGGAGAGGCTGTTAAAATAAACACTCATTTCCACCTTTATTGCTTGTCACAGCAACACACCTTGGGCCTGGCCCTCCCTTTACAGAGGGAGGCTGTGATCCTTCAGAGCAAAGAAGATTACTTCTCTTTATGGATAAGTACTTAACTGAAGCCTTCAATAGGCTATGTTTTGTACCTTTGAAAGTGATCCTTTTATTTAATGTTTTCTGCATCCAATGTTCCTTGGTGGTATTTCATTACTGAAGGTGTGTGAGAAAACCTCTTCATGTTTTTTACTCAGTTTTCCTTTCAATAAGAATGGTTAAAAGTCCTCACTCTGGTCTACTGGAAAGAAGACGACCTTTCAAGTGAGGATTAAACAACAAAAAACCCAAACAAAAAACCAAACATACAAAACCAGGAAAAAGAACATCAATTTGTCCCAGAAATGTTTGCTGAGAAATTGCAGGGATGGTGAAGGAGGCAGAGAAATTATAACATTCCCAAAAGGACAACAACTGGGGAATGAGGAGAGGCATGATTCCACCCACGCCATAGTCCCACAAGATATCCAGTGTGCAGAGAACACAGTAATGCTACTGTCAAATCCGGAAGTTGGTTGGCTCAATTAGACCTATTAATTTGTGATAACTTCACCCAGGAGCAAGAATTAGCTTCTGGTGGTTCAGATCATTGGGTGTCAGTGTGAAAGGGGTTCAGACTGTCCTCTGCAGCTCCCTTCTTTTTGCCTACAGAGGTTTTGGGTGCCTCAAAAGAGGCATTGCTATGTGCAGGTCTGGTACAGCCCATCCTGCAAAAAGCAGGTGCTGAGCCCCAGGACAGCCTGTGCTGTGCCAGGGAACATGAGGCTGCCAAGCTGCTCAGGGATGTAGGATGCCACACACCGACATAGCACCCAGCACACCGGGCTACTGGCATGGGAAAAGCATGGCCTCTGCATCTCTGCAATGCAGAACACAGAAGAGGGCTTCAAAGCAGGCCCTGGGAAGCAGTTTGCCCTTCTCACTGATGGCAGACCTAACCACAGCAGAATTGCAGAAATTGTCTTCAAGTATGGATGGTCTCAAGTAGAGAAGATAAATGGCCTGATTCTGCCATTTCTGGGCAAGCATTCTGACCCAGGGGAATATACGAGAGGGAAGAGGTGGAGGCTTCTAATTTTCCTGTTACATTTGGGGGGAAAGTAGCAGCCATAACCACAGTTTGCACAGAAACTGGTAGAATGGTGAATGTCAAAACGGGAGGAGACTCACGTGTTTGATACCTCCCAGGAGGTTCAGGCTTGAGGAGGGAAGGTGAAGATCAGCAGAGGTTCTGGGTCAATGCTTTGGGGCAGCTGCCTTAATTCCACCTACACTTCTTGGGTGCCCATCTCTTTCATCAGGTTTGCCCCTGCCTGGCTGTGCTTGCATTCCCACACCTGTGGAGCAGAGGAAAGAGAATGCCAAGGGCAAGTCTGATTGTTGGCGCTAACAGGGAGACGGATAGGACTTACTGAGCCATAGTGGGGGAAAAAAAAAAAAAAGGAAAAGAAAGAAAGATATTTAAATGTAAAGCTTCTAAGAAATCAGTGAAATGAGTAATTAATTCTAAGGCCAACCTACTCTCCAGACAAATGCCGACTCACAAGCATGGAGTTGGACAGCAAGGCAGACAGAGCCTGTGCACTTCCAATGCACAAAACTAACTCCCAGCCTTCAGAGAGGGGTCCAGCAGCCAGTTATGACAGTGACCGAGTTTTGTGGTGCTCTGAACCCCACTAAGGTATGAGGTCTGGTTTGTGCTGGTTACTGCCCAGCAGGTTTGATGGGAGACTTGGCAAGTGTCAGAATTGTGAGGATGCAGGCAATAGGTGAGCAGAAAAAGCTCCTTTGGTGTGGTAGGAAGAAGGATGTAAGAGAAAGTTTAAAATAAAAATTTAAAGCAAAACAGGTGCTGGAGGTCCTGAAGGGTAATCCATAGGTTTTTCTTGGGAAAACTTGTTTTGAGGAGAATTTAAAAGGAATTAATTATGATCTTGCACACATCTTAGGGAGAAATCCCTAAGCAAAACTGCTTGGGTGTAGGCTAAGCTGCAAACTATGTTTGTTCATTCATGTTTTGAGAAACAAAATGTTTTGAGAAACAAAAGGGAATTTCGGGTGCCATTCTTCGTCCTACTCACTTTTTCTGTTGATATCAGGCATATATCTAACATTCACTCTCCAAAAGCAAAAAAACTCAACTGTCTCTTGGTGGATAGTAAAACTCGCTGATCACTTATAGAAACACAGGTGTAATATGGCTGTGAGGGAATGCAGTGAGAAAAGAACTCCATTTTTACTTCTTTTCAGTTTATTTCAGCATCCATTAGGAATTACCTGGAATTATCAAAACTCACTCAGGTCACAGAGAAGACATCATAAAATCCCATTTTCTGTGTGTCATCATACTTTACTTTCAAGTTAGCCTGGTTTTGGTCACATTACAATTGGATAAATTATAGTTATTTTAATGATAATAGATAATATGCCTAATTCAGTAACACAGTCTTCCTGTTCAGGGTTTTCTTTAACCTTTGTAATTTGTTCTGTCACTGTCACTTCCATTACTCCTACTGAGAATCATACGCCTTTCTAAGAGTCTGTATAACAGCAAGAAGTCCCTGTGTATTACCAAGAGACAGACAAAAGTAAATATGGAAAGATACTATAATGTCACAGTATGAGAAATATTACCTACAATTCCATATTCTTGCAACTCCCTGGTACTCAGAATCATAGAATTGATCACAGAGCCCAACCATTAACCCTTGCCAAGCCCACCACCAAACCATGTCCCTAAGTGCTAAACCTACATGTCTTTTAAATACCACCAGGGATGGTGACTCCACCACTCCTCTGGGCAGCCTGTTCCAATGCTTAATAACCCTTTCAGTGAAGAATGCTATCACAATTTCCAATCTAAATCTTTCCTGACACATCCTGGGACCATTTCCTCTTGTCCTATCACTTGTTACTTGGGAGAGGAGACTGACCCCCACCTGTCAATCACTTCCTTACAGGCAGCTGTAGAGAGAGATGAGGACCCCCCTGAGCCTCATCTTCTGCAGGCTGAACAACCCCAGGTCTCTCAGCTGCTCCTCACAGGACTTGTGCTCCAGACCCTTCTCCAGCTCCATTGCCCTTCTCTGGACTTGCTCCAGCCCCTCAATGTCTTTTTTGTAGTGACAGGCCCAGAACTGATGCATTTGATAGAAGGAAAAAAAAAAGGCAACATTTATATCAAGATTTTAATTTAATTGATAAGCAAAAGGTGTTTTGGTTTTTTTTTTAATCCATTTGCATGCAGGAGTGAACAAACTCCTGTACAAAGTACCTTCCTTTGAACAAAGCACACAGAAGTGGCAGCATCCAGAAGCCCTTACCTTAAATCCATGTTGTTCAGCCATACAACCTCAGTCCTCCTGGAATTAATAAGGAGTTAGTGACAGTCTTCAGTGGAATACGGATTTCAAGTGCATTCATGTACCTGAGCGTTTCTGCACTTTACCCACTAAAAATGTCCTTACATTTCCAGCCCAACGTGTGGCCCCCAGCCTTCTGGTAACAGTTTTCTAATATAACTGTTCACACACTTTTTTCAGCTGCAGAAACAGATACTTCTTCATGCTGAACTGTCAAGGAATAAACTCAAATTTCACTTAAAATATAGGGGTGACTTGGAAAGGTTCTCTCCTAATGCAATATCTACTTGTTAAATTAAAAATAAATAGGATTGTTAATGCACAGAAATTGCATGGCATTGTCTTCCTAGTGAACACTTCGTTCCAAAATAAATCACAATATTTTGAAATAATCAGCTCAGCCTAGAACATTTTCTGGAAAAAAAAAATACTAGAATAAAAGCATCACATTCTGGGATGCAGGAAAAGTAATTTGGCGTTACTCCTGACAGTATTAATGTGGCTGCATCAGAAGCATCATTTTGGAAGAGCAAAACAGTATTCTCTCGGAAATGAGATCTACAGGTTGCTGCTCTCTATATATGAGGTAGTTTTGAGCTGGAATATCCTCGGATAAACTCAGAAGCTGGACAAATATTATTTTGAACGAATTAGACCCAATCTATTTCTTGTGGGCTCCCACATCACAGTCATCAGTAAGGCAACAAGGGCACCACACTCAGATCTGCTTAGAGTTAAGGGACCAGTTTTAGAAGACTGAAAATTAATGTAATAGAGAAAAAGACCTCAGAGGATTACAAGAGCTTACTATCTAGAAACAGAAAAACCCAAACCAATGTGGTCTTAAGGTTTGTTTAAACTGACTTTTATGACCCTTCCTTTCAAACCAATAAGCCTGAAGTAGCAGTTGCTAATTAGCAAGTTAGTGCCTGAGCTGATTGTCTTTCCCTGGGACCACAGCACAAATAACCCTGTGACTTTTCTTGTGCCAGGAGAATGGGTTTAGAGAGTCTAATTAGGGCACTGAACAGCCGATTGTGATGAAGAGACCAACATAATCTGGTTGTTTTATAAATATCGTGAGTGGGGTTCTAAAATTCTCCCCATTAGTGCTTTTCTTTGGGAAAGCAGTTCCACCAAAAGGAGACAAACACAAACAGAAGTGGGAAGTGCCAATATCTGAGCAGTATATGGTTTGGGAACAGGCCTCTTCTCTATTATTTAATGAAAGAAACAATTTGGTTTCCTCTTCAGAGAAAAGATTAAAAGAGGATTTCATCCCACTTAATAAGTATTAGTCAATAGTAGTCTTCCTTGGTGAAGCTAGAAGGCAGTTAACATGCACACACCTCCCACTATAATTTTATCTTCATACAGATAAAACAAATTATCTGTAATGATCATCTTTCTCCCCCCCCCCCCGCCATTTGAACACCATGGTCTACCTTTGGCAGAAATGAGCAAATTCAAGCAACTAAATTGCTATCAGCAAAATAAAATCATTATCTCAACAGCTGCTGACAGTGTCTAGGTGCTTGCAGGATGACCTGTCTGGTATATGCTCTCTGAGATAAGAAGTGCCACATATTTGTATTGAGTTTGCTTGGCCAGGTTTTGGTACGGGGAGGGACTAGTGAGGTTACTTGACACTTCCCCCCTGTCCAGTGGAGCCAGTGCCAGCCAGCTCCAAAACAGACCCGCTGCTGATCAAGCCCAGTATCAACAGTGGGGTAACAGTGCCTCTGGGGTAACAAATTTAAGAAGAGGGACTTACAGCACAACAGCAACTGCAGACAGAGAGAGGAGCGTGAACATGTGAGAGCACCAGCCCTGCAGACACCAAGGTCAGTGAGAAAGGAAGGGGAGGAGGTGCTCCAGGTGCTGGACCAGGGATTCCACTGCAGCCCATGGTGCAGATAATGGTGAAGCAGCTGTGCCCCTGCAGCCCATGAAATTCCATGGCGGAGCAGAGATCCATTTGCAGTGTATGAAGGACTCCCCAACAGAGCAGGGGGATGCCTGAAGAAAGCTGTGACCCCATGGGAAACCCACACTGGAGCAGAATCCTGGTAGGACCTGTGGAAAGAGGAGCCCATGATGGAGCAGGTTTCCTGGCAAGGACTTGTCACCCCATGGGGGACCTACACTGGGGCAGTTTGTTCTGGAAGGACTGCACCCTATGGAGGGGACTCATGCTGGAAGAAGAAATGCAGCGCACTGGAAACACTTACATTGGAGAAGTTTGTGGAAGACCATCTCCCATGGGAGGGGGAAGAAGTTAGAGAAAAATGGGAGTGAAGTTGAGCCCAGGAAGAAGGGAGGGGTGAGAGGGAAGTATTTTAAGATTTCGTTTTAGTTCTCATTATCCTACTGTGATTTGATTGGTAGCAAGTTTAATTAATTTCCCCAAGCTGAGACTCTTTTGCCCACGATGGTGAGTGATCTCTCCCTTCTTGTCTCAATCCATGAGCTTTTCATTGTTATTTTTTCTCCCTTGTGCAGCTGAGAAGGGGAGTGATAGAGCAACTTTGGTGGGCACCAGTTTTCCATGAGGGTCAACCTACCAACAAAGTTATTTAAGGAATTGTATTTCAACAAATACCATTTTTTTCTGTAACATCAGCAGAGCTCTTCACAACTGTGAACCCTAATCCATCTACTTTGTGCAAAGTGCCAAAAAGAGCTTGACAGAAGAAACTGGAAGACAAAATAATTCAGATTGTTTGGTTGTCACACCTGTACTGTAGACCAGAAAGAGATGTTTTGATATTTCATTGGTATGGACAAAGACTGCCTAATCTCCTTGCATGGTGTGGAACTGTTTATACACCTTTTGCTGGCATTTTAGTGGTACTCTTTTTACTCTGAAGTCCCACATGTCCAGATCTGTGAAAAGCACATTATCCCATTCTGAAGCGAAGTTTAACTTTGAGAAAAAAGGCAGTCTAGAATATAAACCAATAAACAGATAGAAGAAACACAGGAAAATCCAACTATTGAATTTTCTTTTTGTATCCTACTCAATGCATTTTTCTCTGATAAGAGTATATTTCTGCTACTCATTCTACCAGTTTCTCTGCTCAGCTTTCAGGCAGCTATTAAAAAAATTATTACTTTTGTTTTTCTTCTACAGAATATTTTGATCTGATATTAATATATTGATCTGATATTAAACAGGACATAATAATTTAGAGCAGAGCTCAAGTTTGCTCACATCCTCAATAATCACTCTACCACATCCTTGTCACTGTCCTACTTTCCTGTCCCTTCCCACTCCCATCACAGACACAGCTAGTCAAGGCTAGGAATTGATGTCACCCTCTGTTGGCATTTACAGAGTAATGTACTAAGGAATATAATGTTTTTTACAGTGCCTTTGTCTCACCCTAATGGGTCCAATCCATGTGGTTTGCTACAATCCAGCTAAGCCTTTGTGTTAATCCCCCTTACAAGTATTAGCAGTATCCAATATAATGAGATCATTTCACTAAGTGAGGTTTGGGGTCTTCACAGAAAAACTAGTGATGAAGCACAGGGGGAATCTCTGTACAGATGAGATCTTTCTTTGATGAGCACTGCCTCTGATCCCAGAGAAACACTGTGGGCCTCCTGATCATTCTTCTTCCCAATCATATCTATATCCAACAGGGCCAGCACAATTCTTACCATTACATTATAAGTTCTCTGCTATAATTAAATTTTTTGTTGCACTCCTTCCTGAGTGATTTCCTTTCTAACTAGATATTTCAAAAAGAGGAAGAAAAATGATCCTTGAATTGCAGCTACATTGCTGGCTTTATGAAGATACATAGTACAGCCAGGAAAACAATTTTTCACAACTTGAACAGCCTTCTCTGAAACTACAGATATCAAGCAGACACTTTCCAAAATAAAATGATAAATTTAAAGCAAGGGAAAAAAAACCCACCTCTTTTAAGTCATAGAAATCAATTACTTAATGCTCAACTACATGCTTTCATCCTGTTCCTCTTTGCTCCTAGGAAAGGAGGGAAACAATACAATAAGGCTACTGAATTTGCTGTCGAGGGTAAAATACCTTTGTTGTCATGTCCTGAGGGCTGTTCATGATGATATTGTACACTGCAAGTCTGTCAGGGACACTGCAGTTGTTGGGATTCCAGTAGGGCTTGACATTGTCTGAATGCCCTGGAAAATGCTCCAAAATTACTCTAATCTTAGGCCTGCTCAACCTGCAGAATGACTTTGGAAGTACTTCACATAACTTTAAATTAATAAAGGGTCTTGGGAAAGGAACTTCCAGTGAAATTAAACAGTGAAGTCAACAAACGTTTGGCTGATCTATAGACCCAGACCAGAGCAGTCTTGGCTATTTTGGCTCACAAAGTTTTGCAGTGCCAAAGTAGATCTCCTCCACCTACAATGGAATCCACTATTTGGGCTATAATCCAACAGACTCACAAATTCAAAGCTTTTGTCTCTTTTTTAACACTGTCCCCTTCCGAGGGATCTATACGTAGAGTTTCGTTCTGTGGTTCTTGACCTGCTCTTCACCTTTTTTTGTTTTCCTCTTATCCCTTGCTCAGGAAAGGCTATGATGAGCAATGACATCTTAAACCCAGATTATTCACAGATGTTACATGTCTTTATCTCAGGGACAGAAATGCTCACGCAGGCCTAGCTGGAGCAGCTGCAACCTTCAGCTCTTTGTTACTGCTGCGGTTCCTTCAGTAGATACTGTTTTGATGATTCACAGACTGTTTTGTTGCAAAATCTATCAGTGGATGATCCTCTGGGCTTGTGATCCTTTGGTTTTGGTGGGGGCCAGGAAATCACCATCAGCTGGCTATCCTTTGAGTTCTGTAAAGAATATGATCTCATTGTCATTTAATACTTGTGACAAGTAGACCAGATATTTTGCTTGCATTTTTTACATAGATGACTTACATGATTAAACTTTTTCTACCCACACCTACCTGACTTACAACCAAAAAAAATTACTCCAAACTGAGATTGTGCTATGCCCACAGTGAAAGGCCCATTGAGCTTGTTCAGAGCTTCATCCTTTGCCTCTCCTTTCTGAGTGTATCTGCAGCATTTGTCAGCATTAGTCCCGGGACATGCTTCACTTCTGCTTATGCAAGCCACTTATACTTGCATAAGTGTTGAAGCCACTTATGCTTCAACTACACGTGCTGGAATAGCTAACCTTTTACAAAGACAGCTGCCTGTTCCTTTGAGAAAAACAATGCTGTCTATGTCCTGCTTTTGTGCCAAAATGGAATAGTTGAGAGAAGGGTTATGTTATATATTTGTCAAACCAGGGTATCACAGAGGAGGACTGACAGCTTGTTTGGGCTCTTCTAGTCCAAACTTTCTTCAGGATGACAAGCTTACAGTCCCAAGCAGATGCGGTTACCACACCTGTGCTAGGTCAGATAGATAAATCTACTGTACTCATGTGTTGTTGGCTACTATTTTTTCTCTTTCACTGACAAACGAAGTCTAGTTTATTCTCACCTTCCAGGAACAAGTTTTTTCCTGTTGCTTTCACAGTGTTATAGTCCATATTCTTAGAGTGTTTTCTTTCTTTATAAAATGTTAGGTATACAGCTAGGAAAGCATGATATTCCAATTTTCTGTTGTCCACCTCCTTGGCTTCTAGAAGAAAGGGACAAAATCTGTGTTTGGACTAACCAGAGCAACAGAGCTCATTTTCATCTATCAAGACAATGGTTTTTATTTCTTATTTATTTCTTCGTTTTGCTATCTTACATAGATGGTAGGAGAGAATGAGAAGGAAATTTAATGTGCTGGGCTTGTCAGCTGAAGTAATTCATCACAACCCTATAAAGCCCAAAGGACTATTCCAGTTTGCACCAACAGTGCAGCCAGTTTGCTAGAAAAACTTCCTGATTGCTATCCTGTTTTCCCAGCACTACTGTTACATCTTTGTTTTATAACAGTTTGCTATTTTGTTCTGGAAACATCCATTGTTCATTACACACTCTTGAATACAAGCAGAGGAATGATTTTTTGTCAAAACCCCCCTACTAAGCAGGTGCCACTACATATAATTCAGAAACTCTGTAATTATTTTTTAAATAAAAAGTTATCACTTACTAGTGTACACAAAACTATAATTTCCAAATACCTGCAATTGTATGTTATCAAAAAGATGAGGAATTAACATGTTGAGACTTTATTCTAGCCAGTGCTCAGGGCTTTGCAAACAGCTGGTTTAAGTTGTGTAAAGTAAGACTAATGTAATCCATACAATAGCAATAGAAATTCCTTTGTGGGTTTGTTACTGACTGGCACTTGTAATGTTTTTTGTTTTAATTATTGGTTGTAACCCCAAACCTCAGACCTGTGCAGGAATGATTATTGATATGCAAAGGCATTTGCTGTCAGAAGATAAGCATAATACCCAAACAAAGTCTTCCTCACCTGTAGACTTTGGGCAAGTTTTACCCTAAAATTCATATAGGCTGACACCACAGATGGAGGCCTAATCCTGTACTGACCTCAGTGCAGGTATTTGTCTGGTATTTTTCTCTGTCACAACAGAACTTGTCTTAAACTGGAGATGTGAATTTGTCTTGTGTATTGCAAGACAGAAAAGACCTGCTCAGTTAATTTCATCCTGTTTGAAAGGTGCAGTTATTTCATCTATAAGAGACAGCAACCCAATTTTCAAATGGATCACTAGGAGGACACAAAACATAAATTTTAATTTTAATTTTAATTTTTTAATTTTAATTTTATGTAGTTTTAGTTTATAGAAGAATTGTTTTCTCTCTGGAGCTCAGAAAAAATTTCAGTTAATATTGTCCAACTCCCACACTTCATGCTTTACATGACATGATTTGCTGTGATTGATCTGACCCAAGAAGACACTATTCAAGGCAAGGAGAAAAGTACAGTTACAAATAATACTAATACAGAAAAAACCCCTGCCCCTTCCAGAGCAGCAGCTCCGTGCTGGGATGCGGCGTGCAGGGGGTTGATACTCCCACTCTCTGCACTGGCTCTCGAGGTGTGTGCCCTCCCCTCCACCTGCACAGCTGCAGTTCCTCTCAGCACGGGAAGGGGAAAGGGATGGGTCTGGGTCCAGGTCCAGGCTACACAGCCCCATTCAGTGGACCCAGCTGCTAAAGTTAGTCTCCTAGGAAACTCCACTGCCTGTCACAGGAGCTATGCCCTGCTGTGCCCACTGGTCCTGCCTCCAAGATTTAACTGGTGTTAATTTGGCAGCACAAGCCAGGGTAAAAGGGAAGCTGAGGAAGAAATGGGAGACACAGACTCCAAGGAACAATGTTTTAAGAACGTGGCCACTGTTACTGAGGGTACTCCAAAAGGAACTGACTCTGAACACACCTGAGCAAAATGCACAGGGTTGCTCTGAGGCTGGAGATGGGGCCAACACAGTATGGCAGCAGAGGAACCAAGGAATTGGCCAAGGAGAATCAGTTCCACATAAATGAATGCATCAGAGTAGGGCCTTTCTCTGACGTCCTCAAAGACCCTTACATCTTCTCTCCATTGACAGTGCAGCTAACTGAAGCACTTTCATCAGATGACTTTCCCACCAGATGCTTATATATAATTAAGATGCCTAAATTGAGTGGATGAATCTTATGCAGTGACACTAAGGGAAGTGACCTGCATCGTTCTAATACTGTTACAAAAAATTGACTATTATGGCAACATAGCTGAAACCATAAAATTTTAAGGGCTTAACTTCTTTTTGACCTTCTCAGACTTTCTCAGAAAACCTCCCTCTGGAACAGCAAAGCAGAACAAGAACAAGCAGAGCTCTGCCTTGACCCCTCATTCCCTACTTCTTTCCTCCCTGCAGTTTTGGTAGCCATGATGGGAAAAGGAATCAGATGAGAAGGTAGTCTAGCATCTCCTTTCTATTCCTTTCTTACAAGGGCCAGGGACACAGCTTTTACACTGTCTGGACAGGGTCGTCTACTCATTGCAACATTTCAGCACTGAATCATAATGGAGAGAATTTTACTCTGCTTGGAAGCATTGAAGGACATACAGCTAATTTCCCACTGAGATAACAGAGAATTGGAAACCAAAGTTTTAGATTTGTAAAAATAACAAATTCTTTTGGAAAGGAAAAGCAGGTCAGGTAAGGTCAGGTCAGATCAGGCTGCTCCAAATCAGTACTCAGAAGACCGGGTCAGTCAAGAAGATTGGTGATGATATAATAAAAATTGGTTACTTCAGAGCAACTTGGGTCTGAAAGCACTAGCTTTGTACTGCTAAGTGTCAGAAGAGAAACAGCCAGCTAATTTCCATGGCCCAGAATGAATAAAAGCATTGTTTTACTGAATTGATGTGCTAATGAATATTATCTGCCTCTTTTGAACTTTATCTGAAGCTTTGCCAGTAGATTTGCAAAATTTCTTTGTGAACTGAAGACCCTGTCACCGAATGCAGATCAGTAACAACACAGCATGAGGAAGGGTGGTGGCTGTAGGACAAAAACACTACAGTGAAAGTGTGTGAGAACTTTCACAATCAGTGTGCTCTCCAGAACTGTAATATTTCTTGAAGAAACCGCTTCCAGTGCTGAGTCTGGATCACAGCAATGTGTACCTTTCTTTTCAGTACCTTTCTTTTCAATGTGTACCTTTCTTTCAGTGATAAACTCACCTCCAGCCTGAGCCTGAAGGGAAGGACAGCACTGCCTTGTGATCACATGGCCACATTTCCTGCCTTGAAACAACTGGCTTTAATAGAGGAGAAACAAACCTTTCACCTCCTTTTGTGCCATCTCGCCCCCTGCCACTGGCAAGTCACATAAGTAAATTTGCACCTGAGATTCACACTTGAAGATTACTGGGCAAATAATACACGTGGCCAGACATGTTGAAAAGATCTTACAGAAGTGGAAACACATGTTTGTTAATAACACTCTGAACATCAAGCAATTAAAATATAGTCAACCCCACGATTTCTGAAATCCACCCCTGGAACTGCTGTTGTTCACACAGCTCCCAAACTTGCACTGAAGGGATCACTCAGAGAGTCAGTACTACTTGTTATTTAGGGATCTGAGATGTACTCCTGCAGGAGCAATCTGAGTAGTAAATCTGAGTGAAACTCAAATGAGAGTGGAGATGAATATTGTTTGCATTGCATTAACATTAGCCTCCACAGTGGTGGTGTTAGTGCAGTGGGATGTCTCTTTGCCATTCTCCCAGTATAAATGTGTGTTGTTCTAGGTGTTGTTTGATGACTTCTCAGATAGATGAGCAGCTTTTTGTTTTATGATGAGCTCAGAAACACAATCTGAAAGCAACAAAGCAGTGGATGGCAACAGTGATGTGATTGTTATGAACATGAAAATTGGTAGTTATCACAGGCCAGGTATTGTTAGGTAATAAAGAGTAAAGACATGTCACAAGTGACTGATAGATATAGAGGAAAAGGGAGGATTGCTGACAAGGAAAATGTGGTTAAAGCAAGAATGCATGTCATAGCAGTATTTACATGCATATAGGTGGAGCAAAAGGTTCCTGAAAAAAGCAGCATCCTATCACACTATTCATTTGATTTCTTCCTTGGATGCAAGTTACTTTTTCATCTAAAAAAGGAAAATTCCACTCCTATGAGAGCTGGGAAAAACATTTCTTCATTTACAGAAAGCAATTTGAAAGGTTTAGAAATAGGTTCCAAACATAGCTGATGCAATTTCTTTTTCTGTTTTAGTTAACATAGTTTTATTGATCTGAATATATCATTAACAGAAGTAATTGAGGGGGCAAGGAAATAGAACTGTCTACTATAATTTAATTTTCTGTCAAAATCTATATACCTGCTGTGCTCTCTGTTTCAATATTTCAGTGTATTGCCACTGGCACACTACTCACTGAGAAGATTCTGCTTTATTGAGACCACAATGCTTGTGACTTATCCTCTCACAGTAACGGAGACAAAAATACATGGATTTGATTTAAACACAATGGCTGGCTGCAATTTCAGTAGTGATACCAGGACAGACTAAAGACAATGCAAGAGCAAATTAAATCAACAAGTGCTTTTTCTAGACCTGATCCACAACTATTCACCTATGAGTAACCTTTAAAGGTAATTTGCCTGTATGATGAGGATTTGGCACATCATTCAGTGAAAGCCATGAGATTAGATCCTCCGTTCCATGTGCTGAAAAATGTGGCAAAGTGGTCTCTTTTCTACAACTGGAATGAGTCTGCCTGTTACTATGTAAAATGAATGAGGCAGGACAATTGCAAATTAAGTATCACAAGAATTAGAAATCCCTTAACATAGAGCTGTAATGCAAGTACCAATGTAACTCTGATTTTTTTATTGTACATATTAAAGCACCCAATCCAGTTTCCCACAACGCTCCAGAGTGCTTCACAGCCTCACCATAAACTCTGGGTCTTGCTCAGACCAGTGTGCATATCTTAGCCCAAATCTCTAGTCCTGTTGCAGGCTCATGTGCTTACAGTATCAGAAAGCAGGACTACTCAGTGAAAATGAGAGGCGAGGAACAGGGTTAGCATCTGTATTTTTCAGCTGAGGAGCTGGCATCTGCATTTGCAGCTTCAGAGTGGAAGACATCCTGGCAGAGCCACTTGCCAGGTGGATACAGCGCTCAGAGTCAACTTTGCGTTGGTCAGAAGCCCTTGGCAGTGAGAGTTCGAGAGCAAGTCTGACAACCAAACCACTGCTAACGGAGACAAGTCCTGTTTTGGCACGGGCCAGTTTGAAGTGGCTGATGTACTGTGGTCTGGAAGCCCTTGCTAGAGGAAATAGTTCATTTTTTATCCCTGAGAGGCTTTTGTCCACTATGGAGATCCAGGCGTTATTTCCTTCAACTTGCCAGTTGTTATTACAACCAACATCTTGTTCTTGTTTTCTATAAACCAGAGGGAATGTGTCTCATTTAGCTCAAGACCCTTGGGAAGGGTGGGATGGCTGGGATGGGGAGCAGTTATGCTCTGAGACTGCTGAGCAGTTTGCAATACAGCTCTGGCTGTAATGAGTAGCTTTCTCACTTTCAGGATTTGATAGCCTCTGCTGGTTCACACAGGTTACTTCATGCTTACTTCATGCTTACCTGTGTCTTCTCCTAAAAAAAAAATGTGTGTGTGTGTGATGGGGGGTTGGAGGGAAGTGGGTGCCCTCTTAACTTTGCCAGTGCAGCAGAAAGCCTGCTGGCCACAGAGGGGGGACTCCTGGCTACAGGATTTGGTTCACATCTTTTTCCCCAGATGAAAGGCCTTTTTTTGTTGATTTTTGTGCTAAAGCAAAAAGCAATCCTGGGCTCCCAGAAGTATGGGAGTGCTATAGTTTGTCATGGCAGTACCTGAGTACTTGAAGAACATTTCAGAAAAGTAACAAAAGGGTTAAAACCTCTGCATCGTCTTACAGTGCTTAGATGCTTATGGATATATGCTTTAGTGGCTAAGTTACTGCTTCCTTCTCTTGTTTTCCTGCTGCTTTGTAAGATCTCTACTGGCTGACTCTAAGTAGTGTAGGAAGAGTAGCACATCTACAAAGCAATAAAACATGAACTGCCCTCATGTGTGTCTACTGTGATGGAGACAAGAGATGCTGAAGTGGCCTGACTCTGCTCTCGGCGGCACCGAACCCTGCGTGACTGCTGCTTCAGCAGAATTACCTATGGACTACAACAGGGCACACAAAATCAGGTTCACTCCTGTGCCACATATTCTTTCTTTTCCTTAACACTCAGAAGCAGTTTCCCACTTTTACGATTTATTCCATGCTGAAAGGCAAATGAGTACACAGGTCCTCTCATCAACCTTTTAATATCATTTCAATCTCTGTGGGTGCAGGACAGATTTTCCCTCCAGTAAGGGAAGGGAAGGGATTAAGAAACTCAGATTTGGCAGAGTAATGGAAAGAGATTACAGAATTCAAGTAATTGATGTAGGGGTGATAGCTCAGTTCTTGTAGCACATGAAAGCACTTTGGAAGGAATTCGAGAGGTCAAAATATAAAATTACTTTCTACCGTATTGCTAGTTTTTCCCGGCTGCTGTAAAAAAGCACACCAGAGGACCATTTTCTCCTTCCACTTCAAGAAGTATTGTTTCTCTCATTACAAAACCACCACATAAAATTTTGTGGTATGCCATATCTGATTCTACTCTCTCTAGCATTTCTGAGAAGAGATCACTAACTACAAGAGCAATATCTTTTTGAAGTTGCACTGCCATGGAATGCCTCGAGCGGGGAGAAAGACAGAGTCCACATGTTGAAAACTATTTCAGAATAAGAAATGTTCAACTTACTTTATTTCACCAGGCATTCAGAAACAAGTATCCTTCCTTTTTAACACAATAGTGCTGCAAAGAACAATTTTAAATTGATTTGACATTGTTATACTGTAGTAATCTTCCAAAATCCATGCTAAATCAAATGCTTTCAGTGTATAACCTCTCATGGTCCCTTGTAGCTCAGTTTTCTATGGTTCTCCAACTGCAGTAATTTCCCCATGCTTCTCTAGAGAGATTTCCTTCTATATTTCCATACCACAGCCTACAATTACTTCAAAGTGCAGTAAAATGAAATAAGCATGGAAGTCTGTGCAAAGATCAAAGAAGACCTTATTAACAGTTGTTTTGTATGCAGTTAGATCTTGCAAGAATACAATTCTAGAAAGCCAGCATTATAAAAAATGTGTCTCCACTGCAAGCCACTATTCCCAAAGCTGGGTGCTCGGTCTGTGTGAAGGTTAAGGGAAAGGCCCTTGTGTGCTGGAGCCCAGAAGCAGTCACATGCAGGAGACAGACGCAGAGCTGAACGCGGCTCTTCTGTTGCTCTACCACCACTGCAGCAAGTGAGACGGGGTTACACTGACAGGCACCAATACAACTGAGTACAGGAACTGAACCCCCTCTTGTTACAAGCTGATGTGAAGAGCTGCATAGAGGAAACCATTTGCAGTACACAGTAACATGTTTTTATTGACCCAAATAAAGCACAGGAAATGTAGTAAATGTTTTCAAGTGCCACCTCTTGGCATTTCATTTATTATTTATATAAATACAGCTATTTTCCATTTCACAGAGCAGATGAAGGGCTCTAGAAATTGGATAAGCCTCATCAGCTGTCCGGCCAACAGTTGAGCAGACTTCAAAGCTAGATGTTACAACATTTTGCGCACAGCACAGATATTGCACCTTTCTCCTGAGCAGTTCAGAGACCTGCAAACGTGAATGAAGTCTTTGTAAATCCATGTGAAGAAAATGTAACCAGTGGAAGAGAATTCTCGTTGCATGCAGGACCCACCAAGGACAGTAGTTACCAATTCTTGGTTCCAGTGCAGACCTCATGATACATATCTTGTGAACACTCCAGCTCCTGGAGCCAAGAGATTGCATAAGAATTTCAGAAAATTCTATTCAGTAATAAAATGGGGTATGTGTGCAGTTCTGGAAGGCAGAGGTGAGAACCTGAAAAAACAGGACCCCCACCAGCCTAGAAAGCAAAGAAACAAGAGGTACTTGCAGAAATATTTTTTTAATCTCACCGACTGGTGAAGTGACAAGTTGGTTAATTATTTTGCATACTGGGGCTTGGCAGAATTGTGAGAGCTGAATGATGAGGCCAGCATCTGACAGGAACTCTGTGATGCAGCTGGCAGGAAATCCCAGGCTTTCTCACTCCTAACTCCTGCCTGCAAATTGCTTCACTGATCAGTACATCTGATTTTTACTGATGATACATACTGAATATGGGGCTGGAGCCTCTGATTTGTTTTGTTTAGTTATTCCTGTTTTGGTTTTAATGCTACTGTCACTTAATGTGAAATCCCTCTATATGGCTCTTTTCCATGCAGGGTTGAAATGTCTAGAATGTTGTGAGAAAGGATTTTATAGGCTTTGAGAGAAAACAAAATTAATTTAATGATGTGAGAAAATGATTCAATATAACCATGAGTTTTTAGGACAAATTATTAGCCTTCTGCAAAAACTCCATCCAAGATTTATATTACATACAAAACTCACTAATGATATTGAGGCAATAGTCTTATGAACCAGGCTAAAATAAATTATAAATCTAAACAACCACATCTGAGCATGACCCTGCCATTTTCTCCAGACCAAAACAAGATTTATTGTGAGAGTTATGAAACTTTGGAGCCTATTATACATTAAAAAATCCTATTTATGACCATGCAGTTAGGTCTGAATTATTGTGCTTATTCTGAACTTTGCTTTTGCAAGATTTATGTCTTGGTTATTTTACAACTTTCAGGGATGAAACTTGCTATTCATAACCACAGCATGGGGAAAAAAAATATTCTTCGAATTTTTGTTTTAAATACAATCAGTCACACTTCAAAACTAGAGAGGTGAAAAAATGTTATTTTTATTTTAGGATACCCTCACACCTATTGAAAGATGTTGTGACCATGCTTAGCTTTAAAAGTTACTTCATTTTAGAAGCTATGATTTTATATCCTCACTCCCTGAGGTATTCAAGCCATTATTTACAATACTGTTTTTCAAATGTAAATGTCTAAGAATTATTTTATGTGAAAGGCAGTTGTATGCCTATAATAAAATGAGTAACACTCATAAAATTATTTTCTTGCTGGTTGAAAAAGCATCTGATTTGAATAAAAATAATTTCTAATTTTACCATTAGAATTGGGAACACAGTGTTGCTTAAGATAAAGGAAAAAAGGGAGTGATTCCCATGTCCCACTGTCCAGGGCTACCAGACACCTAATCTTTAACGAATTAACTGGGAGAAGTGTTCTTGATATCTTGGTCACATACCTCCTGGACAAACCATAATTACTTGTCTCTATAGATGGACTAGATAGCCAGCATGTGGCACTGGACTATAGCTGAATCAAGCTACGTTTGGTTTCGAATTTTTTTAAACAAAAAAAGTAACCAGCACTTACATGTAGGGGCTTTAGCTTGCCAGAGCTCCTGTGGCTTGCAGACTCCCACTTACTTAGTGCCTGAAAGCATGAAATGGAGTTCTTAGTGTTTCCAGGTGAAAGAAAACTGGTAGCCCAAGGAAACTGGGTCACAACATTTTCTGTGTGGATGACCTGGTATGAAAAGAGGTGTCTTAGAGTTCTAATGGCCATTGCCTGTGTCTGGCAATTACCTGAACCAGCTCAACTGTGTTGAAGGTGGTGCAATTGACATGGTGAAAGTTTCCATTAACTGTGAATATAGTCTTTTATGCCTTCTGTTCACTTTCTCTTTTGTTTGTATTCTTTATCATGAAATGAGCAGGTAATTAATAACAACAATAACAATACCAACATTTTTAACAGAAAACGTCAGCAAAGTGCGAGGTTAGGTGTGACGTCACTGATGACCATGTCCTGACTTGCAGCTTTCTAGGCCATACTCGAGTAAGTTTCCGACACTGCAAAAGTAGGGGTTGTCTCTAGTTTCTTTCTCTTCATATGACTATCAAGAGTCTTCACTGAGTCTTTGTAGCTGCTGATTGATGTTATTGCCCATGAAGTATCCCTGACATATCTGGAAGCCTGAAGAAGGATGGACAAAACAATTTCTGAGGCTCCATTCTCTCTTGGAGAAGACCGCAAAGACAGTATGGGCCACTAAGAGAAAGACTTTCCTCTGGTCATGGAGGATTGTGTTAGAGAATACACAGGAAAACTCAAAATCCACAAGTTGATGGGCCCTGCCAGGATGCATCCACAAGTGCTGAGGGAGCTGGCAGATAACACAATGAGGCAGCTCACAATCGTCTTTCAAAGGTCATGGCAGTCAGGAAAGTTGCCTGAGGACTGGAAGAAATCAAACGTTGCCCCAGTCTTCAAAAAGAGAAAGAAGGAGGACCCAGGGAACTACTAGCCAGTCAGCCCCACCTCAATCCCCAGAAAGGTGACGAAATGCCTCATTCCAGAGGCCATTTCCATCCACAAGGAGGTGATGAGGAGTAGTCAGCATGGATTCATTTGAGGCAAATCATGCTTGACCGACCTGATTGCCTTCTATGATGAAACAACTACCTGGATACAGACCATTGCCAGCAGGTCAAGGGAGGTGATCCTGCTCTTCTGCTCAGCTCTGTGAGGCACATCTGGAGTGCTGTGTCCAGTTCTGGGCTCCTCACTGCAAGAGCAACATTGGAGCTTCTGGAGCAGGTCCAGCAGTAGGGGACAAAGATGATGTGGGGACTGGAGCGTGTCTCTTATGAGGAAAGGCTGAGGCAACTGGGCCTGTTCAGACTCAAGAAGAGGCGACTTAGAGGGGACCTTGTCAACATAGATAATTATCTGAAGGGAGGGTGTCAGAGGATGCAGCCAAGCTTTTCTTGGTGGTGCCAAGCAATAGGACAAGAGGCAGGCAACAGGTAGAAACTGATGCAGAGGAAGTTCCACCTGAACATGTAACAGAACTTCTTTGTGTGCACGTAACTGTGTGCTGGAAGAGATTACCCAGAGAGACTGGAGAGTCTCTCTCACTGGAGATACTCAAGAGCCATCTGGATGCAATTCTGTGCAGTGTGCTCCAGGGTAACACTGCTCATGCAAGGAGGTTGGACCAGATGATCCATGGTGGTCCTTTCCAACGTGACCCATTCTGTGATTCTGTGAATGCTTACCTGACCCGAGAGCTTGACTGTTCATAAGCATCACTGGGCTCTAACTTCTTACACATCCCTGACTTACGTGTGCATCAGGACACTTGTTGCAACCGCTGCGCAGACAAACCTTGTGAAGTGTTTCTGTCTAGCCATTCTCCTACATTATTTGTTTTCCTATGACCACGTTCCTGCAAGGAACAAAACTTCTAGATGGGGAGATAAAAGATAATATGGCAACCACTCCTAAATAAAATAATAAATGATGGGACCACTTTCCCCAACAGTGTAAAATGGCATATTTGTGCAGACTTCATCTGGCCTATGGTTTGTATTTAAACCTCACACAATAGCTGCCGTTGTACATCTGAAATTACTAATTTTGAAATTATTAATTTATTTGTGTGATAACTATGCCTTGAGCTCACTGCAACAGAAAGAACAGGGAAGGTGTGCTGGTCCTTGGGGGAGAGAACAGCTGAGAATGGCAAAAAGACTGGCAGCAGGAGACTTCTCTGAGGTCAACTCCATTGTGATCAAAGGCAGGTCAGAAACAAGAACAAAACTTGCAGCCACTTTTTAAACTACACCAAAGTCCCACAGCAGAATTCCAGGTGAGATAGTGAGAGAGACAAACAACTCTTAAGCTTTGTTCTGCAGAAGGGTCCAGTGACAGCTCTGGAAACATTTGAAAACATTTTGCTGTGTTGGCAGGACAATGCATGAAAGCAAATAGCGGAGTGTTCCCTGCATGCCACCTGTATACGGCCCTGTGTGCAGAGTCACTGATGGTATCCCTGCCAGATCTGCTAGGAGAACCTCAGTACTCCAGCAGGGAGAAGATCAGACTGAGCTTCATTTATTTAAACAGGTCAAAGATTTAATTTATTTTTTTTTAAATCCAGAATAATGTCACCATAATTCTTAACATAGGTATAATTGTGTTTGGACAAAAATACTTAAAAATTGTGTGAGATGTGACTGCCTTCAATAACAGGGAGCTGGAACCAGTTTTTTGGAAGTGTGGTTCCCACCTGTCATCAGATATTTCATGTGCCTGTATGTCTGCACCAGTAATTAAAAATAACAGAGCTTAAAAGTCTGCACAGTTCCCCATTTTCTGTTGCAAAATTATAACCAGTTTTCTTCTGGAAAGAAACTACAGCCAAATGAAAATGATGTTGGTTTCAAATAGTATTAACACAGAGTTTGGCCCTTTTTAGGAAACTCATTACTTAACAATACGTTGTTGTGTTTGATTGAATTGGCTCAGATAAGCTTGGCAAGGCTGCAAGAAAAATCTTTGTTGTCATGCCAGATGTTTTTCAACCTGTGTGTGCCTGTGCTGAGGTCTGATAAGGTTATCCATGGTGCATATGCTTGTCATCAAAAGGTTACATTTTTGTACTGTCCATAGAGGCTTCAGAGTGGTTGCATTTAACGCCGAAAAACCCATCTGAAAAGGCAATTCTGCCCTAGCACACGGCTGGATCAGGCACGCCTTGCCCTATTCCACTTATGTGCCTGTGACTTTCCTGGCTACACTGTCTCTCCAAAAGGAGAGTGGGACGGTGCCCCTTTTATCCTCACCTTTCATCTATTTTGTGTGGCACTTATGGAGACGGACGTGGGTTTGCATATTTGGGGAACTGATGGGGTGATGGAAGCAACTTCCTCTTATCTCATATGTAGGCTTTAGTCACTGTACTAGAAAACAGGGCCTCGCCTTTCTCAAATGAAATGGGCCTGGACCTGCTGCTGTTCCTGCACACTAGGTACATGCTGAAAATGCTGCATTCCTGGAATGTTCAAGGCCAGGTTGCATAGGGCTTTGAGCACCCTGGTCTAGTGGAAAGTGTCTCTGCCCATAGGAACTAGACTATATTTAAAGACCCTTCCAACACAAATCATCCTATAATTCTATAATATGACTGCTGGCCATATCTGACCAGAGGTCTTAAAGAGAAGGCTCTGCCTTTGGGTAGGGACAAGATATCCAGCTCACCAGTCTTTTGTCCAAACATGTACTGACATTCCTATTTAGGCATCTGCTAGATTTTGCTGGCTTTTTGCAAGCTCATCCCAGGCTGGGGACTTCTGGGCTGTGGATGGTTTTCAGTGCTGCCATATGTGGTCTTAGTTTAGGTGCCATTGCACGTTCTTTGATTCTCTTCCCAAAGTATGGGTACACTGGAAAATTAGGGATATTGAGCTGTCTGTCTGTCCTGATTTAACCTAATCTGAACACAGGTTATTCATTTGCTTAAATTAGTTAAATTACTTATTTTCTTTTTTAGATAGTAATATTGGTATAATTCTTACTGTGTGTACAACTGTGTCAGGCTGAAGAGTTCTTAATATTTGTATAAATTCTATGCACAAAGGAAACGGTACCAGCAATTTTGTCCATACTGATATATTGTACCTCTTTATATCAGACTTATCTAAACAATGCATTCCTAACATCTTTTATAGACTTCTGAGTTGCAGCTGCTCAGGTTTTGTGTCTGGCTCTCTGATGTGTAGTGTGTTGTGTTTTTTAAGGACAAGTGCACATTTCTGTTGCTAGAATAGGGTCTGAAGTCATACATGTTTGCAAAAGGTCAAGTTTGCTAACTTAGCATTAGTCAGCATCTGTTTCCCACTGGTTTCTTCCCTTGGTCTAAAAATGTTCCATTTTTTTAGTCAGCTTCATTTCATATGCTGTTGGCTCCATGGATCTTCTTTCTATCATTTTATCTTTACTGTATACAGATGTAGAAGTGTAGGAAGTATCCTGGATCTTCCTGACTGGTTTTCTTCCCATTCTCTATTACTTGCTTCCTGTTCTCGTTCCCTAGACAGCTACTCATTTGACACCTGGCAGATTTCCATGTTTTGCAATGCCTTCCCCAACTACTTTCTTAACACCCTACTTCTGATTGCCTCTCTCTTGGCAAAATGCCTCTCTGATGTCAAGAAGAAAATAAAATCTCTGAATCTATAGTATCAGCTCTTACCTGGAAGGTTTTGTTTGCCAGTCTGAGGACTCAAACTACTTTTTCTGGTTTTATATCCTGAAGAAAAGAATTGTTAAGAATCAGCTCGTTGTTTAGGAACAGATACTCTTTGTGTGTAGCAATAAGAGCTTTCCTTCCTTGGCTGGGCAAGTTCTTTTTCCTCTGAAGGACTGAAACAGTACTGATTCAAGAAGTCCATTTCTGTAAAAGGTTTCAGATCAAAGTTCTTTGTGAGTTACTATCTCCAAAAGCAGGTGATGAAGAGGAAGCCATCTCTGAGTCATATGCTGGGCAAACACGTGACAGGGCTCATGATACCATCATGAGAAATAGGGTGTAGCCAGCCATGGCTGGAAAGTACCTTTCTTGGCCTACCTTCAGTTTTTTGGCTGAAGACAAGTCTATTTGCCCTTCCTGTTTAGACAACTGCAACCTGTTTTCCCAGGAAGAAAATTGCTTTGGTAGCCTTATCAGTGTTTGTGTCAAAGAGCTGTTGAGAACAATGTGTCTGCTCTGCTGCAACGTCCTATAACATCCCTGTACGTACTTCTGCTGTGATTCTGCACAAGTGAAAAAATGGGGCGGAGACAAGGACCCTTCTCTCTGCATCATTGCTGGCATTCAGATATAAAGAGAAGCTTCATGCCTCCCCGTGAGTGAGAGCTGAGCTACCAATTTGTGTCAGTCATGTTCCCCATGTTTATACATGAGAGTAGCAGCAGTTGCTACTCTTTGAGCTCCCACAGACTTGGTAAAAATGCCTTCAGGAGTAGCTCCCTCTGCACCTTCCCCCCACTGCTGGATGTTGCTTAGAGCCACAATCCAGCCCTTAGACTGCAAATGGCTTGGAGCTGGGATTATGATTTTCTTTTATGTTAAACAAGAGCAACCCACACTGAGTGTGCTCATTAAAAAATCATGTTGTTCAACACTGTTCCCTTGGGCTATGGTTAGAGCTTCACAATTTAACATGCAAGAGACAGGTTGGATTCTCAGGCCAGCCAGGCTCAGAAAGGGATGAGTGGATGGCAAAACAGCATGTTGGAAGAATAAACCCCATACCCATGGTGGGACAGCAAGGCAGCATTTAATAGGAGATGTTCATAACAATGTGATTGCTTAAATTAATTTAGAAAAGGTCCTGACAGGTGTTAAAAATAGCTGTTTCTTTCAACCAGAAAGATAAGTTCTTGGCCATGCTGCCTTGAAAATCACATTAAAAACCAAATTAAATAGTACCTTGTGCCATTACTAGAAGGTGGATTTCCCATCCTTCCCTATCAAGGATTCTTACCCATCTCTAAAGACCACATGCATAGGTGGATAAATGACATAGGAAAGAGGAAAAGTTACTAAGAAGTTAAGCTTGTTATGCATTGTATTAACTTCATAAATTACCCTAATGATTTTGCTATGGATGAAGGGCATGAGGGAACTAGGAGAGATAAAAGATGTTACAGTGTATTCAAGGATTCCAAGCATAAAATGGATGCACCACCTGAGCTGAAAGCAGAATGATGTTCTGAGAAAAGCATTGAGACTTCAGTTTTTTTCATCCTAAATATTAGGAAACTTAAGTGAAGAGAACAGGATTCCACACACAGTTTCTGCTCCAGATGTTTTGACCAGTGTCAGCCTCTCTGGGCAAACTCTTCCATGGAAGGTCATCCTATTGTGGCCTCTTGTTTTGGCTGCCCCCACAATGCTCCTGCTCCAATCAAGTTGCATTGGGCTGTGTGCAGGAGAGAGATCTCCAAAGAGAATTAAGGCACAAAGGAGGGAGAAGTGAAACCTGCTCCATTCTAATGAAGGCTGCAAAATCAGTTGCATTAATACTCCCTCTAATCTTGGATGCATCATTTGAAGATGAAATTTGTTGAGCAACTATCTCTGCATTATCATGATGAGGCAGTTCAATAGTTTGAGCCTCAACACTCTATCAGCCTGAACTGAGGGAGGCAGAAGACAAACTCCACTGTTAAAATTGAAATTGTGTTGTTCACTGCCGGGATAAAAAATGATTAAAACTTTTAAGAAGTTGGCAGAGACATAGACATCACAGAAAAGTGGCGTCTGTTGGGTTCAGAGTACAAGACAGAATATATGTAACAGAAGGAGAGTTGAGCATCATTTCTCTGCCTTGATGTGCATAATACCAATGATATTTCAGATATTCAGAGATGATCCTCAAAAAGATTCTACCTATTTAATTTTCAAAAATAAAGACATTTCCCTAAATTCTTCCCACTCATACAGGTAAGTATGCCAGAGAATTTGGGGAAGGAAGCCAAAGGTATTGAAAGAACACTTGGAGTAAATCCTATCGAAATTCACTCAGAATGAATCCGACTGAAATCATCCTTGAGGACACCAGAACAAAACACGCCAAGAAACTCCAAGCCCTGCAAACATCATGGCATCTGACTTAATCCAACTTGTGAAATTTTTTCTCCTTCTTTTTGCCTTTTGCATTGGTATAGTTGTACATTTAAGTCCAGATCACACATTAATGGGCTGATCAACTGTGTTTACAGCAACCTGTTGCCTTTAGAGTACTTTCTTTTTTCCTTCTCCTCAGCAAGGTGGACACAAACCCAGCTGCTTTCTGTGGTCTCCATCTGCAGGAAAGGAATTAGAAACTGTTTCATCAGAAGGCAGGGAAAAGAAAAAGGTGAACAAAGGTCTCATCATTATCCTTTTGCACCTCAACAACTGCACTAAGGACATAGTGGACTGTCCTGGGGTCAGTATTGACAGAACCTACAAGCTGTGGGGTGTCCATCAGGGAACCATTTGCCTGCAGAAATTATGCTGCTGGAAAAAAATGATGGACTAAGCTAAACCCATCTACTTTGTGCTGGAAAGTAGGCATGTTACCAGCACAATGTCCTCATGCCTGGACAATTGTGACAGCTGTGGCATGCAAAACGTATTGTCCTAAAGAAACAGCCCATGCTGCTGAAGCACTCTGTGTCACCAACACCAGTGGTGACCTGACTCTGGGAACAGCACACGAGAGGTCCTTGCTGAGTCCAAACAGGGGACCCCACCTCTTCCCTCCCGGGAAACCTCAGGCACATTTTGAAACAATTCCTTGCTTGTGACTGGGAAGATAAGCATTTGGATTTAAATTTACCATCAGTTTGGCCTGCCATGGCACCATCTGGAGATCGTTTGTAATCACTATATCTAGTGGGTTAGTGTAAACCAGTTCCCATAGCTGGAGAAGAACTGACGATAGCTACCAAGAAAAGCGTGTCTTGATTTATAGCAATACTAAGAAAAGTGTTTAATTGGTTAAAAAGCTGTGAAACTGATTTTCTTTATAGAGATGAGTTCAGCAACAAATTGGAAATAATTTTCAGGAATCTGTTTTAAAGATACACTACTTTATTCATCTGGAAGTAAAAAAGTTGCTTACTGGTGCATGCCAGGAGGGTAGGGCGGTGTCCTTTCAATGGAGTTTCCTTTCTCAAGTGTTATTTTATGCCTCAAATGCTAAAAGACATTTTGCTGCTGCTCCATGGGAGAAAGCAAGCCTGTAGAGCAGAGCGTGCAGGCAGAAGTGGACCAGTATTTTCCAGCTGGAACTAGGTTGTTGCTATAGAAACACTCAAATGATAGGCAGATTTTCTGAATGTGCAATGGTCTACTGTGATAAGAGCGCTTCCAGGATTCCTACCAAATTGCTCCAAACTTGCTGGAGTGCAATACATGAAATGCCACATTTTCGAAATAGCACAAGCAAACGAAAACCAGCACAGTAACCATATAAATTTTTCCCCCTAGCTGTCAAATAAAAACTGCTCTTAACACATGGCATTTATATTCCTAGACAATATCCTTTTGACAATTTCTTTTTAGTGCACTGGCATTCCGAATGACAGACCACACTCTAAGTTTAACACCACCTACAGATAGATTTAATACGCAGCATGCAAAATCTTGCGTGCACAAGTCACTAACTCCTTTGGAGTTTTATTTTAGGCTGCATGCAGCCTGTGCACTGGTGAGAATCCCATTGAGTCAGTGAAGCCTTGCAAGAGCACACCATCCTGTTCAGGGCTATATTTTGCAGAACAGAGACCTTAGAGATAAAATGGCTGAGCACATGGCGGAACAAATATTATGTTCATAAACCATCCAAAGAGAAGGTTCCCGGGGGCCACTTCCATGAAGTATAAAACATACCTCCCTTGGTCATGTCCTACTCGCACACACTGTGCATGTGATTTTCATTCAAAGCAGTTTCCTCCTCTGCTCTTCCTTCTTGCTCTGCTCCAAGGGAGGAGGATTCAGGATTTTGGATTTCCAGGAAGAAATCTCTCCCTGAGCACAGTCGGGGCTCATGAGCATTGCAGAGACATTTTGGCTGTGTCTCTACATCATCCATTAGCTCTCAGTGGGAGCGCTACTGCACAGTCTGCAGTCTGCAGCTGACAGAGTGTGTTTAATGTCCCTTTGCCCCCAGTACACAATCCCTCCAGCGGTTCCTCTCCCTAGAAAGCTGCTGCCAATTACATTGGTGAAATCTTCCACTGAACTTAGCCTGACTTTTGTAAAGGCAATTTCATCCCCATTGAAATGTCCAAGGCAGAGGTTTTGACCTGTTTGTGTGTATGAAATATAGTGTGTATTTAGATTACCCTCACCACCCTTAGACTTGTAACCTAGCTATTACTAGTGGTTTTATCTTCACAAGAGACACGGGACATAGGAAAGTTTTAATAGCAGCTTTGATGTAAAGGTAGCTGCTAACTTGGAGGCCTTTGCACAAAATGTTAAATGAGAAGCCTTGAGCTGGAAACCCAATTTTCTTCATTTCAGGGCTTAGATCTTATGCACAGAGTCCTTCTGCTATCAAACATTTCCAGATGATAGAGAGGAAAGCTTCCATACACCTGTATGAAAAAGTCTCATTGATTGCAAGAGGAATTGCATGTTCTGAAGGATGTCAGAAGCAGTAAATCACATGCATGCTTAGATATGATAACAAATATATAATTTAGGAATGGATTAATACATGAAAGAATAGCTTGGAGTTTGATTAAATAGAGTTATATGCATTTGCTTTGTTGTTTTAGGGGAGTTTTTTCAGTTGTCTTATTTCTTAAGATTGCTTTGGAACTTAATTTTTTTCTTGTTTACTTGGTTTATACAACTTTGATAATGTCCTGTAACAGGGCTCAACTAAACATAAAGATGAATTGCCTTTATGATTCACAAGGCACTCTGGATAATTAATTACTCAGCATTTATGGTTTGGCATGTGGCCATCAATCGTTCAAAAAATTCATGTTTGTAAACATATCCTTTGCAGCTGGTCTTCTTATGTCAGACTTCAAAATGACTAGTGGCGATATGACAGAGCTATAAATGTCTTCCTTTAAAATTTACTGGTTGTGCTCCAGTTTATTTCTTGTGGGAAAAATTAAGCAACAGATGTGGCAGGACAGGAGCTCTACAGAAGAATGGTAAAGCATCTTGAATGGTTCTCAAAAGTATTTTCTTTTCCTCTTTTTGTTATTAGATGTTGGAATCCTTAACTGCTCTTTGTCATGGTTTGTGTCTGCCAGCATTATTTTGGATTGTAAGGTGACTGTGTAAAAGACTTGCAGAAGTCTGAAATGAGACCAGTGGCAGAACAGGAAGAGAGGCTACCCAATGCAGTTAGTATCTACTCAGCTCTGCCCAGCAGGGGAAGGAAGTGTAAGAACCACAAATCCTGAAAGAATAGGCTTTATTTTTTTGTCAGAAAGATCAGCAGCTCCATGGCTTACAAAAAGAATTCTTAATACTCTCCATTGTAAGATTTAAGACTATCTGGTCAATGGATAGCAGAAATCACAACCATCTGAGCTAGAATTTTTCATGCTGTGGCTGAAGTTGATTTATGAGACCTGTGTCCTACAGCCAGCTGATTCCCCCGCTGCACAGTCCTGATCATCACCACCCAGGGCTGCTCAATGCCCTGAAATGGGCAGACATCCTGTGAGGGCAAAGAAATGCCTGCTTGTAAATTTAAGGCCATATGATCACTGAGACAGACTCATCTTCAGATTGCTTGAGTTATATTATTTCTTCATTTCCTAAGCTGCAAACACTTCCATTTCAAACTGTGCACTTTTTACCAAGTGATTGACAGCCACTATATGTATGCATATATGTATGCAAATACAGAGAGTGTATGCAGCATCTATTTTTAGAAGTGATACAGGAAAAGGCAACTAAACACCATTTCTATTTAAATTATAGTGTCAGTTGGTTTCACTCCATTGCTTTTTTAAAGAGTATGCTTGCGGTTTTAAAATCAGATGCCAGCTACTATGCCAAAGTGAAATTTTGATCTGCCTTAGGTGCAGGCTTCAGCTATAGTATAGACCTGTTAAGGACATATATTTAGAATTAAAAGAACCTTCCTGGTTGCCATGAAACATCTCTACGGGCTGTGCTGAAAGGGCTGACTTCTTCTGGGAGGCCAGGACCAGGGCTTTTGAACAAGAGTAGGTACAACTTTAGTGACTGCAGAGACTCCAATCAATGCAAATCAATGTAAATCTTAAGCTTGTTCACTTTGACCTACTGTGTCAGAGAGATTTCGGTACTGCAGCCATACCCTCAGGCATCTCTATCCCAGGGTTTGCGGCCCTATCCCCATGTCTTTCTCTTTCCTCCTAATATTCTGCCCTGTCATTCGGGTAAGCCATGAACTGCCCCCATCGGGTATGTATTTTCCAAGCCTGTTTTGGGGAGTGGAAGAAAAGGACTCTTTAGTATAAATATTTTTGTAGCTCAATAATATATTAAAAGATAAGCAAACTTGCTTGTCTTCTGCCTGACATACTCAGAAGTGACAGTGTTAGCACCCTGTCTTGCATCATCTGAACCCCCAGTCTGTCACTGTCATATGTACACTCAATCCACATCACTTTGGGGGGCAGAAGAAGTCAAGAGGGGTTTAAGGATTAGAGGAAACAAATTCTAGATACTGAAGAGTCACCTGCAGCATGCAAAGAAGACAGGCCACACTCCCTAAGGCCAGATTCATGGAGTGCTATGCTAAAACAGCCTACACTGTGCATAGCAGAAGCAGGGAAATCATCTATATTCATCTTTGCTTGCCTCAGATCCTGGCGTGTCATGTTATTACTGGTTCATTTTTGCTGCAGCTTAGGGAAGAGGAAGGTAGCTGGAAGACTGTCCTGCACAGGGGCAGCTCTGCCAGCTCCAAAATCTGGCTCATAATGTCGGTTCTTCCCTGGTGAACAGGTTAAGCAAACAGAAGGATCTGAGGAGCCTTGGGAAGCCCCATGCAAAGAAACACTTTAACTCATAAGAACAACAAAAAACCCTTGAGTACCACTGCAGGGCATTTTTTACGTATGTGGAATGGAGAAGTGGGTAGCTTGTGCTGCACAGGACTCAAAGGCTTGGATGCTTGGCAGCAGTATTGAGGTACGCAGAAAGAATAATCCAGGGGGAATAAATCAATAGCACTGCATTATGTGTTATGAAAAATCTACAGAGGGGTTTAACACAGCCATCTAAATGAATGCGGTGAAAGAGTCTGAGCATAAATCACCCAGTCAATTCCTTCTCCTGCTGATGCACATGATAGGGATGGAGATTTTGCACAGCTAAATATAGAATGAATGTGGGGCAGAGATATTTTGCACACCTTGACCAGAGCTTGCCATTTACACAAGTCTCTCTGTGTCATTTCCACTCAGAATACCATGTTCTTGTCTGCTATTTGGGGCTGGCCCATGTTAGAGAGGCTTTATCCTGCTATGGTTATTTTCACTAACACACAATGATACAGGCCCTTTTATGTGTGTGTTTTACATCTGTTTCTGGAAGCTGCAGTTTATGTGTTGTTTATATAGGTTTGAAAGTATTGTTTGTACTAGTGAAACTCCTTTTGCAGCCGGAAACAGAACAAGCTCTACCACTAGAAGCACCTTTAAGTGCCATGATTGCATCAGTACTCAGGGAAGTAAGAATGGCTTCTTTACTGGTGCTGCTAAAGCTGCAGGACTTGATAGTCTAAACAAGTCTTTAGATGCACTTTTCCCACGCTACCTGTTTTCACCCATAACACTCCCTGTGTTCTCAGGTCTTTCACTGCAACATGGACTGCAGTAAGGGAGATGGAATTGAAAATCAAGGAGTCATAAACATATGTCCACGTGCACAGACTTCCTTGGAACCAAAATTTCAGAAATACATCTGCTTGCTTTCTGAGTACCAAACTAGAGGAGTGGTCATGGTATGCAACAGTGGTTTATTTTTAACCAGCTTGATTACGGTGATGAACCCTGATTAAATTAATGTGCAAATAGGGCCTTTGGGTTCTGCCTGGAAATAAGTTTGTTCTGCAAGCATGGCCCAAGCTTGCCAGCCCTCTTTCAGCATGCAGCTCCCTCCACACTCCCCCAGATCACTGTACACACTCTCTTGCTGCCTTATAACCCCTGGAAAATTGTCTGCCCACGTTCCGAAGGACACTGTTTCAGCTAGAGCCTTGTCAAGTGCACAGCGCCTCCGCATAAAGGGAACAGACAGGAGAGGATTTACTTTAAATGGAGTGAACTTAATTACACAAGAAGAACTTTTCTTGGGTAGAATGATGCCTTTCTCATGGCTTTTTCCGCTTTCAGGATTCTTTTTACTTGATTTATTTTTACTTTCTTTTTAAATACGGGTATGGTGCCTGAGGGCTTGGCTTGGGACAGGTCAGTGCTGCGTGTATGTGCCCAGCCTAAGCCACATTCTGACACATCCTTCACTTTCTCAGAGCTTGAGTTGGAGGATTTGGGTTCTGGGAGCCTCCCTACTCAGTGGGGAGCTAGTCAATACAATGATAGAACATGGGGAGAGATCTATCTCATCCTGAAATAAATTTGTATTAGCTGGTCAGCTGAATCCCTTCCAGACTCCACTGAGTATACAGAGATAGAGAAGGAGATAAGTACATGGTCAAATCAAACTGCATACAACAGCTATAGACATTTTTATTGACTCTCATCAGAGACAGCATTAATTAGCTAGGATTAGCATAATTTTGTGGATGCCAGAGATTCAAAATTACTGCAAAAGTCAATAAACCAACATTTGATGTGGGCATATATTTTAGATACCCGAGAAAAGACAGGAAGCTCCAGGACTGAGAAGCTCAGTTATATAGATATGAATATTGTTTGTTTTTAAAGATTTTCAAGCATATAGTCTCACAGATTCTTTTCCCAAAAATGTCAGAGACCTATTCCTAGCAGTAGAATCACAGAATCATAGTATCATAGAAGAGTGTGGGCTGGAAACAACCTTTAAAGCTCATCTAATCCCATGCCCTGGCAATGAGCAGGGACATCTTCAACTTGATCATGTTGCTCAGATCACCATCCAAACTGATCTTGAATGTTTGCAGGGATGGGGCATCTACCATATCCCTGGGCAATCTGCTTCAGTGTTTCACCACCCTCACAGTATAAAAACTTCTTCCTTACATCTAGTCTAAATAATCGTATCTAAATCATAGCTAAATAATCAATGATCAAGGATTTGTGAGTCCTCCAATGTTTAAATGAATAGTAAACTTTTCAGAATTTGGGGGAAGGGGAGAAAGGGCTACGTCTGGACTATTTGGAGACCAAGTCCAAATCTGGAGTACTCTGCATGATGTCCTGGAAGTCTCAGGATAGACTCTCCAGAGTGAAAGTAGGTGATTTATCTTGCTTTTCTTAATTTCATTCATTACTACAAGTTTTGTTCCATTATAATGGATACTCAACTCCTGTATGAAAATACATTTGTAAATACAGACTCATTTTCTGGTCCAGCTCTTTTGAATACATTAGGAATTGTGTCTAGAGGCATTATTATATGGAGGGGAGATTATACCTCTAAGGACTCTGAAAGTAATCAGAAACAGTAGATGAAGTGAGTAGAAAGAACCCACTCCCAACTGACTGCACACCACACTCCCTGAAATCCTATTCCATATGGAATATGTATGTGTTCCCTATGGAAAACATGTGGTGCCACTGAATTTGCTGCAAGTACAGACTAGTTCCATAGAAATACCTACTATCTGTTATTTAATCTTGCACATTCTGTAGTTTGTGTTCTAAAAGCAGGGAAAAAAATTCACTCCCTTCTTTGACCTGACCCTTAAGCACTGAAACCTGTACATGGCCCACATCCAGGCTTAACCCCTTCAGATATCTCACAATTTGAAAAACAAGGCTAGCTGTTATTGTGAAAAATACAACATTTACACAGACGGTTTCTTTGTTGTTCCTTTGGGCAGAGAAAGGGAAAAACCCACCAGCTGTTCTAGGGGGTAGGGTAAGATGTTCGCAAGGGATTAAATTCTCTTGTATGATGACACTGCTGATTTATTGCCTAGATATGACTTCCCTCTGTCTACTGTGTGTTGCTTGTCTATTATAAAGGAATAATAATGCTCAAATGTTCTAAAGTATGACAGAAATGAAGGTCATGGAACAGATACAGTTAAATCTTATTCTTTGATCCAGCTTTGAATAAAGACCCACCTAGAGGACTGCTGCATTGTGGCTGCATTCTTTCCCCACCAACTGGGATGGAAAAGCATGTGAGTTTTTCAGACATGTCAGAATGGGCATCCTTTCTTCAGATTAAGTTGTTCATCTTGTTTCAGGGGACAAATGCAAATAAAGCACCTGAAATGATTACACTGCAAGTGTAATTCATAGCTCTGCCTCTAAAATCATGTGACCATGCATGAAATAGGATGTTTCTGACTTCAAAACGTATTTTCTCTTGTGAAGATCAAAGCCTTGTATTTTGACTTAGTATAAATAGTACTATAAATTGGTAACCATGTTTTATAGCCAAAAAAAAAAGATCTTTTGACTCTATTGGAGAAAGGAACATGGGAGGTCTTGAATGTCTTCTGTCACCACAGCTGCTCTGTTTCAATACAGCCCAAGTGGAAAATGCCTCTCAAAAGTACCTGCATCACCTCCATCTCTCACAGCTCTGTGGTACTGCCGGGGATGCGGCAAGTCGCAGCTGCTGCCAGAGACTTGCCAATTCCTTATGTGATACCCAACAGCTGTTGGAAGCTGTGTGTTAAAACTCGTGATGGGATTTGAATTTCTATATACTCTTCCTCAGGAAGTGAAAACTGCAAAGCAATCTTTATGTTCCCTAAGTCCCAGTCTGTGCTCCTTTATTAAGAGGGATTCCACTTTGGCTGAGAATATGCACTACACTGTGCTGTTTTCTTTAATTTTTTTAATTTTGGGTTTTTTTCACAAAACTACATTTTAGCATATGATTTCTGCCTCCATCTGCCTACTACACATGCATGTGCTTTCAGTTACAAAGCACTCTGATTTATATCTTATGTAAAAATGCAAAGCTTCGAGAATACATCTCAAGAGGGCTGCAGCTTTCTCAGGACGGGCAGCATCTGTGTTCCTCTGCCTCAGCCAGACACCATACAGAGGGCTCAGTTCCAACACCATTAGAGCTGCTGGAGCTGATTTCTGGCTACTGCTACATTTTTCAAAGGCTGCTGAGGGCTGTACCACTGATTCCCCAGCTGGAGAGTTGAGAACCCAGAGACAAGGTGCAGAGAGGAGCAAACAAGGAAGCTGCAGGTAGAATATTGCTGCCCAGTCTAAGCACATCTTTGTGCTCAGTCTAAGCCAGACAGGCTCCAACAAACTGCAGGAAATTCAGAAAAGGGCAACAAAAAATGTTTAAAGGACTTGAGGGATTCATTTCTAGAGAAGATTAAAGAAATAAAAGTTTAGCTCAGTATCACTAACTGACTAAGGGGAAACAGGATAACTCCATAAAAGCCTCTGCAGGTGCAAAGAAATTGAGAAACCTTGTTTAAAATGATTTAAGGAATAGCTAGTAATAAAAAAGTGGCATTGATTAAAGAAAACATACACAAAACTCCTGGAAGCTTTTTGTAACATTGTTGTAACCAAGAGAGGAATCACTGAATTCTAGAAACCAATGGAAGTTCTCTTGCTTTGATCAGTTGGAAAACAGACTGGACAAAATTGCCAGTACTAAGAGAACAAGATAAATAAAGTCATATGGAAAAATATGTACTTTTTTTTCTAAGAGGTAGGAACATACCACTGAGAAGGTGCCCCTGTGCAGCGGAGGTGCAAAGGAGGCTTCAAGGGCTCTCTCAGTGTACGGCACCAGGAGCTGGGCAGTTTGACCCAGATAATGTGCTTCCTTCCTTACACTTCTCTTCCTGAGGCATCAGCATCTGTCTTGATGTGTCACCTTTCCTTCTTTTGCTGCCCAATTGAAGTCCCTTTGGCATGTCTTCAAAGTAGGAGGAGCTCACTACCCTCTGGTTGATCCACATATGCGTGGCCATGAGACAAAACCTTTCAGACTTGTTGGTCATATATCAATAAGCTTCTTTACCCAAGCTGATTTCTGCTGCTGGACTTAATGCCAGTCCCAGTGGTTCACATTTCAGACAGGAACTAGGTAGGAGGATGAATCTCATCCTGTCTACCACCCACTCAGACCCTTTCTTTTTTTTCCTCATGTGGTACTGAAGTAACCCTGATCAGCAGAAGAACTGTACTGAACAGATCTGGTGCAGAAAGATGCAAAAATGAAAAGTGCCCTTTGTCATGGTGAAGGAGTCCAAGCTGCAATAAATAGAACTTGAGTCATCATTTGAGGATACAGGCTGGGGAGGTTCAGCTCTGCTGAAAAGGAGCTGGGGGTCCTAATAAGAAGCAGACCAAACATGAGCCAGGAGTCTGTCCTTGCAACAAGGCATACCCGAGCCTGTACCAGCAAGAGTACAGCCAGGAGATCAAGGAAAGTGATTATCTCATAGTACTTGGCACTTTTTAGGCCACACATAGAACACTGTGCCCCAGTTCGAGAGAAACACTGGAAAACTGGAGAGGACCCAGAGAGGGGTCATGAAGATGATGAGAGGATTGCAGAATATGGCATGAAGAAATTTGGAAGAAATTGGGTTTTCTTGTGCTGGAGAATGAAAGGCTCCAGGGGGATGTAGTCACAGTCTTTCAATACCTGAAATGCAGCTACAGAGTAGACGGGTGTCCTCACAATGATGCACAGAGTTTCATCAGGAGAAATCCTGTCTGGATATGAGAAAAAACTTTTCACTGTGAAGCAATTGAAACACTGGCTGAGCCTGTCCTGAAGTGGTAGAATCCCTCACGGCAAACATTCAACGCAGGGGTCCCTTCCAGATGAGACTTGTCAAGCTCACTCGAGTTACATGACAAACATAGATGACTTCTCTCATACAGAGATGATTCTTACTCACTTCCATTGGAAAAGACAAGCATATCCCTACATTTCCTTCTATACAGTCCCTTATTAGCTTTCTTTTTAAGGTTACCTGAGAAAAGACCTTTGTTCATTGGCTCCTTTCCAAAGGACAGGTGAATTTTTCTTTCTAAGATCCAAAAGAACAGCTCTCTGGCACAATATCAAGCCACATTCCTTTTATTTGCTCAGAGTTGGAGACACAACTCCATATGCATTTTGCCCTAAAAGAGATTTTAATATAAAGAGCACATTTCTATGCCAAATCAGTTACTTCAACCATTTTTTTTTTTTTTTAATAGCCCAAAAAAATTATCCAAAAGCTTTCTGCTAATAGTTAGTTGTAACCTTTGGTTTCAGTTTTCACATTTTGCCTTTATTACATCTTTTTCAACCATGTCTTCACCTTTTTTCATAATATAGGAAAATTTTATTTTCAAGCAACAAATTTCTATAGGTGATTTCAGCTACTTTGTTATGAATCAGGAGATTTGGCAAAGCTGACCCTTTCCTGTGAACTTTTCAAGCATCAGACAATGCTATTTTTCAATGTTGGACCAAGTTGCTTTTCTGGACTATTTCCAAGGCACTGAACTATGGATACTGAGCAGAGTAATCTGCAGAAGTTCAGTATATGTTAGCAAAATATAAGAGTTGTTTCTTTAAATGCTCCTGTGGAGCCCTTGCTGGCCAGGAGCACTGCATCCAACATGTGAGCCTTTTCTTATAAAGGAAGACTGTTCTCTTTGAAAGAATGAAAGTGTGAGTGGTGAAAGAGGCAATGTACCCACTCTAAGCTGAACACTAATGAAGTTACCAAGCCTCAGAGGAAGAGAGTGGATGTTCCATCTTCCTCTGTCAAGCCAACATTTCTATGGGCTTTTAAATTCCATACTTAATGCTGATATGCATCTTTGTAAATGTGATATTTTTCCTCCTGAGCCAAGCATATTTATCAATCCCATGACCTGCATTTTAAGTAGTTAGAGATTAAAATGCTTAAAACAAACCAATGTGTTTTAGTGAGTTATTGAATAAACAGGATCCAAAATGGGCCTTACCTATAAAGAAGTAGATATATTAACTATGCAACCTCATTAATTAAAGTGAACTAACATATATATAAATAAGGTGAAATTTGGTCCATGTGCTATAAAAACTTGTTTAATTCTAGTCTTGTCATGGTCATAAAGGTCAATCTAGATGCTGAAAGCAAATCTTGGCACAAAAAATTTACAGTACCAAATTGTGCATGCCCAAATATTTTCAGAGTCCTAAAGAGCTGCTTAAACTGTGGTGCTCACCTTGTAGAGAAACCATGTTCAAACAGAGCAAGTTAACTAT
>VXAZ01003150.1:1833937-1851531 GCA_013399875.1 Gymnorhina tibicen
AGAAAAGAAAAGAAAAGAAAAGAAAAGAAAAGAAAAGAAAAGAAAAGAAAAGAAAAGAAAAGAAAAGAAAAGAAAAGAAAAGAAAAGAAAAGAAAAGAAAAGAGAAAATTCTAATGAAATTCTGGAGAAATAAGCTACTAATTTAGAAAAAAAAGAATCAAACACAATTTCCATAGGCTTATAAGAACACATGTATCATGGGGATTAGTGAGAAACTTAATTGTCAATGTACTGCCTTTGAGAGCTTAGCCAGATCTCATATCTTTGACGGTTCTGATTTTCTTCTAGCTGGTATCCCTGCCTGAGTTTCTAATGCAGCTAATTCCTGGGCTAAATCAAAAGAAGAAAGCTTAATATTAATGCCCTAGAGCCTTTGCAAGTCACTTTCACACTGGAACAAACTTGAAACTATGTCAATATGGAAGAAAAGCAATTAACTTTGTCAGTAATTTTTTCACTTACATGTTTGGTATTATTTCAGCTGTGATTTTAAATGAGTTCGCTGCACCTCACTTTGCTTCTTGTTTGATTTGCCAATGAAATCTGATCTCAGTGTTAGTCACATCACAGTCTTGCATGGAAACTAACCTGAAGACAGATTTTACTCCTAGCTGAACCTACATAATTGTGATGGAATGTGATACTCAGCCACTTTGCTACTCACTTGGTCAACAAACTGCAATCTCTTTGGAGGATGCAGACAAATTGAATGATTCTGTGAAAAACTAGTTGGTTTCAACATAGTATCTGTGTGTTACAGCAAATCTGTGTGCTTTTGGGCTCAACAGTTGTCATGCTTTAATCAGGTAGGCTCTGTCCAGCAATAAAGAGTGATGCCATTTTATCACACCACATTGTTTGTGTGGTGTGTACTCCTGTGTCCCAGACAGGCCTGCGGGCTCCTGCAGGACTGGTAAGTCCGTGCCGCGTGCACACCCAAGCTCCATGAGTGCTAATGAGGAGGAAATACAATTCCTCACACATCCCAGACTTCAGAGTGTGTCTTCATCTCTGCTGCTGGCAGCTGGTGAGGAACATGGTTCTGCATCAAGCCTTGGAAAAGCAGGCTGTCAGGACACAGCTAGGAGGCACAAGTCATTACAGTCAAAGATAATGAGACACTTCCAGCTAGAGCCTCTGGCACAGCAGAAGGGTACCTGTGATAGCATCAACTTTAGACACGAAAAAATAATAGAATGTCTTGGCTTGGGTTGGAAGGGACCTTAAAGATCATCTAGTTTCAGTCCCCCTGCCACGCGCAGGGACACCTTGCACTGGACCAGGTTGTGCAGGGCCCCATCTGAACTGGCCTTGAATGCTTTCAAGGATGGGGCAACCAGAAGTTCTCTAGGCAACCTGTTCCAGTGCCTCACCACCCTCAGAGCCAAGAATTTTTTCCCAGTATCTAATCTAAACCTTTAAATTTAAAGCCATTCCGCCTTGTCCTGTCACTACATGCCCTTGCAAATAATCTCCCTCCATCTTTCTTTTAGGTTCCTTTCAGGTGCTGGAAGGCTGAAATGAGGTCACACCAAGGCCTTCTCTTTTCCAGACAGAACAATCCCAGTTTTCTTAGCCTTTCCTCATAGGAGAGGTGCTCCATTCCTCTAATCATCTTCATGGCCCTCCTCTGGACTTGCTCCAACAGGTCCATGTCCTTCTTATGTTGGGACCCCAGAGCTGGATGTAGCTGTTCAGGTGGGGTCTCACCAGAGCAGAGCAGAGGGGCAGAATCCCTTCCCTCATCCTGCTGGCCATGCTGCTTTGGATGCAGCCCAGGATGCAATTGCTTTTCTGAGCTGTGAGCATGCACTGTCAGCTCATGTCCAGCCTCTCATCCACCATCCAAAATGTCATATTCAGAGAAAATCACAACTGTGTTAAAAATACATTTTTCCCCAAGTTTTGTGTTTTCCATTTGCCTTCAGTTTTCAGGGGCTTGAAGGCATAGCAGCCTGCCTCTTTTCAAGAGGTTCTTCCTAGCTGCAGAGCCTAAGTTTTAATTTTGTGAAGCCAGAAGTGAGGAGTGCTTGGAGAAAAGTGAAACTCCCTTGATACAGCCACGTCATGCCTCCTAAGTGCAGCCCATGCCTCATGTTCCAGCAGCCCAATGCCACCAGCTATTTCCTGGCTATCTCCTGCCAAAGCTCAATGCTGACAATCAGTGCCTGCCCTGGGACACTTCATTATCCCTGTGTCTTGCCACCTGCAGCAACCCACTTTCCCCTCTGATTTGCAAATTTCAGTTGTCCATGTTCACACCACAGCCACTTGCTGCATCTCCTCCACTCCTCATCTGCACTTGGCTGGCAGGCACAGAGCCTGACTTTCAACCCTCGTGCCTTCTCAGTTTGTGATCGCCTTCCATTTGCTGAACTCTCTAGGCTGTCTCTCATATAAATGCTGAATTGGATCCTTACTTTTCCTAGAAAGATCTTGGCCACATGTCCTTTCTCAGATTTTTTTCTCAGAAAAGAATGGCTGCTTGGGAGAAAGCTGATAAACTGACTGCTGCAGATCCTGTTTCTCATAACTCTCATAGCCCAGGGCAGGAGGAACACAATGAACCCTTTACCACCCAGTAGCTTTTGGGCTGCACTCATGCCAAGTCTCAGTCCTGAGTTAGTAATGGTCCACATGCATTATTCCTCTTGGTTGTTTCTTAAGTGTGCCTGTCAGTCATGCACATGTGAAGACAATGCAGTTCTCAACTCAAAAAAAAGGTTATGCATTGAGGTCTGTACTCCATCCCATATCTGCAGGAAGCATTTCCCTCATAATGGATGAACAGCTTGTTTATAGTTAAACCAAGCCCAGGGACAGCCCTTAGCTTGGTTTTCTGTCTGCCATCTTCCTATTCAAGCAGCAGTAAGGCAAGGACAGGCAACGGTTTTGTGGAAAAGGTGCTAAAGAGTATCTGTATCAAGTTCAAGCATTACAAACATGGCTTGGGTGAGGAGGGGGTATTTTAACTGAACAGAGCTCCTAAGAATCAGAAAGGGCCCTAGGGGGAGATCCTTTTGGAGGGGGACATTCACTGGACCATGGCCTTCTTTAAACATTGGATCTCACCTTAAAGAGTTATGGAAGCATCCCAACAGCTGCAGGAGTTGGAGAGGATGTCCTGCAGCTGAGTTAGCCTATAAAGTTTCCTTTTCTTTCTGTGCATCTTTCTAGAAATGTAGCAACTCCACCACTGTTTTTTGAACCATGAAAGTCAAGTCTGTCTATCCTTTTCCTTCATTTTTCTGTGGTGATCAGAGTGATTTTAAGACAATTGGCAAACTACTGAGGCTCCATTTCCCAGTGAAACAATAAGCCATAAAACAAGTTTACTAGACCATTCTTTCAATTCTCAGCATGTCCCTCAAGACTTGGGCAGTAACTGAGTGCTTCCATACTAAACAGTAGGGACCACTTTAAATGCTGGGCATCAGCTGAGAGGGATGTTCTCTAGGACCCAGTGTTAGCCAGTGTTTCTGGAATGTGCTGCACAGCAATGGGAGGAGGTTCAGGCCTCCTGCAAGTTTGAAACAAGAGCCAAGAGGGAATATGATTTTCCAAGGCTGGGAGAGTACCATTTCAAAGTAAAGGCTAAATAACCGATGCTCCCATCTAGTGGTGAAACTGTAGCCAATGGCTTAGGTGTCAGACATCAACCGGAGCCTCCCAGGACACAGGGAGTTGGACGGGCCACGCCACAGGACAGTGCCATTCCTGGGAACTTCTGTAGGGCTTTGCAATCTGCGAGAGACTCCCAGACACATTCAAAAGCTCAGGAGAAACCAGTAAGCTCATTAAAAACTACAGCATTAGTTATAAAAAATAAAAGGATAACATCAGGATCAAGGGTGCTTTTGAGGCAAGGGAAGTGTGGAATAGCATTCTCAAAATTTCTTAAGTAACCTTCGGTGAGATTATTATCTTGGCATTGGCTCCTAAAGCATGAAGGCCCCTATCAAAATGCTACCCAAAGATAGTAACTAGCAACACATTATGATTGCGTTGTTGTTACAAGATTACCATGTAATTAATATGCTAATGTTCTGCTGAATGCTGCTGAACTTATAATTATTGGCCAGAAGAATACTGTGCTTTTGTTTGTTTCCTTCTTTTTAGTTTACATCTTAAAGCTTACAGTGCGATGTGAACAATTACCATATGCTCAATTTATTGGGAGTCACCCCGCGACACTATTGTAAATCATTTCATGAGGTCTGCTCAGTTCTTTCTAATATGCTTATTTCCACTTGTTATGCTTGGAAGCTGATCAGATTAGAAGGAAAAGGTTCTGTTTTTCTCACTGGATCTTTTTTTAAAGGCACAGCTGATGCCTACAGGATATCCCCAGAAGCAAAATTCATTAATGATGCTGAGACAGTTCTTTGTCACAAGAATGATAAAGAATACTTTAGTATATTCTCTTGTTATACTGTAATTGTTACTGCTCTGCTTTGACTTCACTGCCCTTCTTTACTACACCTACATATGGTAAAGCAAATAGGAAAATAATCCTATTGTATATCCTAAATGTGTATACTGGTCTCAGATACACAATTTCCATACACATTTTGGAGCACTTCGCACTGCCATAATTCCCACTGTACAGAGTCCTAATTTCCAAATCTCAGTACAGTGCAGCATATGATAAGGCTTAACATAAGCCAAAGGACAGGACACTCCCTGAGAGGACAGAATATTCCGGAGTCCTCACCTACTGTAGCTAAAGGACAGAAAAGCAGCTCTTCTGACAAGCAGTAGGACATCAAGCAACAGACAAAGCTTGGCTTGCATTTCACTGCAGGTCACAATAAAGAAGGAACTACGCATTTTCTGTTTAACCTGAGTAGGAAGAAGAGAGAGCAACATGGATAGAGCTTGGCTAGATGCTAGCTGAATATCTAAACTGTTCTCTCCAAAAAGCTAATCCAGTACTGGCAAGCCATGAATTTAATGACTTGGAAGCAGATCCAAAGAGAACCCACAGAGTGGTTTATGACAGGTTTGCTAATGAAGGATTCTGTGTTTATTTATAGGGATGAAATTGATCCAATACTAAGTAATATATGAGAAAAATTCAGTAAGAATTAATTCAGGTTGACTGAAACTAAGCAAAAAGTATTGCTAAAACTATTGGGATGATGAAAGTGCTGATAAAATCCATTTCCAATCAAAACACAGCTGTCAGTGTTTGCATCTTATGTGGAGGTTATATACCTGTAAATGAAGGAAAAGTCTGTGGCAAATGAATGAGAACCCACAAACACAGTGGGTGGTTGTCACAAGAAATTATGCTGCCAGAATAAAGGAAAAATCAGTCTTCAAAATGAGAGCAATGCAAAAGAATACATAGGTAGCAAATAAACCAAAGATGCTGTCTTAATGAAGAAGAAAGTTAAGGAAAGTAAAGACCACATCAGAACTAATGTCACCTTGTCAGTAAGAGACCGGGTGTCACTGATAGAGATTATTTGTATGATGAATGCCACTGCAAAGCCCACACAAAATACCAGTGCACCAGTCAAAATAATGCTTGTAGAAGTCCATAAGCAGTCACAGCTCTCAAACCTTGCATACTTGTCAGCCAGAGATTTTTTATAAAGGACAGAACTGCTAATCATCAAGTTAAGTGTGTCCACAAGCACACTGCATACTCAAGCACATATGGATCCAACATTCAGGTCGTGTAAAACTGCCATTCCTGTACTAAAATCCTGAGAATTTCAGTCTGCCAGAATACAACGTGACACAAATCTACATCTTGTTCCAGACACCTAAGAAAGGAACAAGTTCATCATCAGAGTAAAATATTTTCATCCTGTTCTTTCAGCTTAGGGTAACCCTAAAAAATTGGTAGAAAGATGTGCTACTGTTGTTGTGTATTCAACTTAAAAAGATATTAGAGGTTGCAAGTTATCTTGCCAAATTTTCACCTTATTTTTCAGAAGTCTTGGTAACACTCAGAGCTGTTAACAATTGCGTTTCAATGGGATGCTGGCAGGAATCCACCTTCATCAAATGATGTAAATAATAAAAATTCGGATGGGTGCATCCAAGCGATGACTTGTGGCTCTGTTACTGCAGGTAGGGCAGTGAGTGGTTTATGTATGCAGCTCTTCCACCTCTACAGTAATAACTTATGCACAGATTGAAAAAAGAGATGTATGCAATTGTGTTTGGCTGGGAGGGTTTCCATCAATATGTGTGTGAGAGAAATGTGATTGTGGAATCTCATCATACGTTACCCATGCTGGCTCTATTGCAAACCCATCGGAAAAACACAAACTATAAATATTTTTATTCCTATTTGAATAATGTGTCTTGTCATTAAATACCAGGGCTCTAAAATACACACTCTAAGCAAATTTTATTTTTATATTAATTGAACTTACCTTATTGTTATTTTACCACTGTTGGTAATGGGGATAAAGTAAGGGATCTAGAGGGTGTTACAATAAACATATTTTGATTCATTTTAGCACAAAATTGGTATTGCTAGTGACAGAGAATCATCAGTAAATAAAGTGACCTTGAAACCACCAATTGTGTGAAGCATTAACAAGAGGGAAGGCATGACAAAAATGACAGAGCATTTTCACTGCTCCTGCATTCCCCTGTCAAAGATGAAGTACAGAAAACCGTAGCATCTGTGCTAAGGAAATATCTATGAGCATTAATTAATTACAATGCTAGTCCTCTGTGTGCTAGATGCAGTGTCACTCTCTCATAAACAGTTTACTTGTTCCACTATCATCAACTCGATTATTTGAGATGCTTCTTGGCAGGTGTATATGACGTGCTCTTTCCAAAGCTCCTTTGTGATGAAATATTCTCAGTGGCTTAACGTACATTCCCATACGCCACAGACTGTTAAAAGCCCAGTCACATTCCCAGTTCAAAAACCCCTCAGCAACATTTAAGCTGATAATATAGCAAGAGCCAGTCAAAATGACAAGAAAATTTGTGACTTATCTATTGAGGCCAAACAAACCACTCAAAAGCATACCACAGCCTAAGTGGGTTGAAGCCTATCCTTGCCTCATCCTCTGGCATGAAGAGCATGAGGACTAAGAGAGTGGGAGCACTTGGAAAAGAGCAGAGCAGCGTGACTTGGAGCCTTCTCTCTAGCCAGTCTGGATGTGGGAGAGAGCCCACGCTTGGCACGGGTTGGCAGGCTCTGAGACAGCACCACCAGCTTGTAGCAGCCTGATGAATAACAGCAACTACTAAGATCAATAGGAGAATATCGCACCGTGCTTGGGGTCCTATTTTCTCCTGTGTGTCAGAAGGAAACCTCTATGCTTTAAGGGTTCCCATGGTTCAGGTAAGACCTTTAGCTCTTGAAGAGATTTCTCTGTGCCTTTGTCCTATTGCATCCAAACATAAGATTTAAAGCAAGGGCTCAGCAGACGCCTAAACCAAACCACAACCAACCATATACATGTCAATCCACAACTACTGGTATAGCAACTCCATCCTTGGGACCTCAGTTCATGCTTTTTATTTGCTAAAAAAAAGTACTCCCCATACCTAATGTGAAAAAAAAAAAAAGAAAGAAAGATGCCATCATGAGTGTTGGCCCACTGGGTGTATGCTATGTGTTCAAGCACCAGGTTTTACATCTGACTTCCACTAAGGTACGCGGCAATGCACAGTACTAGGAGATGGAGGCCCCTTCATTTGTTTCATGCTCATACCTCATTAAAATCCTACCTTTCCCCATCCACTGCTAGAGCCCAATCTGCTCCCACTGTACAAAACCATGAGAAAACTGTAAATGAGAAGTCTGGCTACAGATATACAGGAAATTCCCTGCCAAAGGTTGCGCTATTTATCCATAGTGCACTGTATATGCTTTACAGATGTGGAAGATAATTAATGGATAATATTACCTGTCTCCATGTTTAAAGCTGTTGTTTCAAGATGATGTCACATACAGACAATACTCCCTGGCTAAATTAAACTCCCATGGCAGCAGGGAGGGAAGAAATTTAGGGCTATTTGCTACACAAGCCCAGATCCCATTGTTTCATTTTGCAATAGAAATTATGTACAAGTAGGCTAGCTTGTCTTATTTGCAGTTATTTTGTACTCTGATTTTCCTGTATTATGGGGCAGTCAGACCAAAAACATGTTGTTGTTAGAGCCATGTACAATCTGTTCTTTCTGCTTTGCGAATGCTTTGTTTATAAGGCTATTTGTAGGAGAGACAGAGGACAAATAGGAGAGGCCCGTTCTGTATTGCTGAAACTAAATTCAGATCCGATGGAGACACAGAAGTGGTGCCACAGTCCTTCCAGTTAGGTGTTTCATCATGCCTCTGCATTTGATCCTACCTCTACGGAAAATAATAGCAAACTCTCATTGATCCCAAGGTCAGAGAGCAGGGCTTGACTTCAAAACATCTGCTGAACAGCTCTCCGGTGAGTGCTGACATTTCTGACTCTCAAACCCTTCATTAGGATGGTATGCTGTAAGAGACTTCGCTTTTTAAAGGGTTTGCTGGCTTTTCATACTTAATAAACTTGCTGTGCAATCATGATGTTCCTGCTGCTATGGGAGATAGGCCATGGATGATATACACCCCCATGAATTCGCGGCAGGAGGTGTAGATATTCCATTATAATACAGGTATGTTTACAACTACTTCCGTACTGTTTGACACTCACTAGACTTCTCTGTTTGTAGTCTAACTGGATTAATGCTTCTACATTATTGAAATCTCAGTGTGCTCCTCCATCATCTCTGGCACCAGGTACTTGGGCACATTTCCTTGGTCTTCTTCATGGATACCAGGATTTCTCAGAGCACAGAAGTACCTTTTCCCAAACTCCACCTGCTGTAGTTTTACTTTGGGTTTATGATTTTCTTCTTCTTCTGGAAGCAGGTGATCATTGGAGCAAGAGCTCTTTCTGGAGTTAAGAAAAACAGTAGCTCTCTGCCTTAGCAAATACAAGAAGGATATTGATCTAAATGGAATAGGACTATAAACTCAAACTCACATTCACCATACTCTTTCCTTACCATGCTGAAGTCTTCTTTATCTTTAGAGCAAAGCTTCCCTTCCCTTCCCTTCCCTTCCCTTCCCTTCCCTTCCCTTCCCTTCCCACCAGTCTTTCAGCTCCCATTTCTGTCTTTTCTTTCCTTTTTCTCCAAATTGCTAGTGAATGACTGCAACCTTAGCTAGACTTCCCACTGACTTGACCTGTTCAGACTTTGGTAACAGATTTAAGTAATTGTCCAGTTATTTAAGCTATAGCAGCCACTTATTAGCCCAAGAGGATTTCCACATAATGGAGAAACACAGATGTTCCGCGGTTTCCTCTTATTGGAAGGAGCGTTCCTGCTTCTTTAGTTTTCCTTTGGTGGGCAGATGGGCCAAATGTTCCAAGGGCTGCAATCTGATACATATATGTATTCATGGTCCCTGATGAGAAACAGAAAAAACTTTGTATGGAGGCCTCAAATTGATACCATTGTTTGTTGAAAATCTCCCAGATGTTATAATTCAAATGTTTTCATGATGCAGGGGAAAACAGCACTTCCCCTGCAGTCAGAGGAACTCAAGGCTTTCCAGTTATGGTCACACACTCAGACTTATTAGCACAAAATTTAATTTGAGTTAATCAGACTGAGGTGGGTAGAGCGCGAAATTAACTTGACTTCCATTTTGCATCGTACAGCAAACCAGCTTGGTGAAATCACTGTAGGAATCTGAGCTGTGAATGATGGATGAGCTGAAAAAAACCCAGAGAATAAAGAGAGTTGTGTAATCATCACTGCACTAAAAGGGACACAATATTCAATTCACTTGTTCAGAGAAATGCTTTACTTCCCTGGCAAATCAAAGGGTGTGTGCCCTCAGCTGCACCCATAAGTTGCCTCTGAAGCCAAGAACAGAGTTTGGACCTAAATAATTGTCTTCAGCATCCCCTCTGTTTTGAGAGCTATATGTGCTCTGTCAGTCGATCTTGCCAGAATTTTCCAAACTGTTATTTTTGCCAGGAAATTACAATTTAATGAAAATAGAAACACATCAGTTTCAATGAAATTTCCATTTGCAGTTCAAGATTCTTGTTCAAAATCCAGAGGGAAAGAGAAGCATTTACTAGGGGTAATCCAGAAGCCACAAGTTGTCCAAGTGCAAGGGATATGGGTTTCAAGTGTCTGCTCCTTGAGGAAGGGTAAGAATATACACCTGAAATCTTCCACAGCTCAGAGAAGTACAGGGATGACTGGCTCTTCTGGAAGCATGTTTTGCCTTGAACCTATTTGAAAAAGCTTCTGCTTCACTTCAGCTAAAACAAAGTCTTGACATTTTCCCTTTATTTTCTTCAAACCAAAATTCTATTTTCCAGCAAAGGCTAACATTCATTTTCCTTTCCCAACTCTCTGCCACCTTTTCTGTGTGGCTAAAATAAATGTTTGGGAGATGGAAGAGGGTCCATACACTGGAACCATAAGTGCCTCTATCTGAGCCATTTCCTTATAAACAACAGGAAAAATAAAACAATGCTTCTCAAGCATTGACCTCTAACTTTTTCAGTAAGATTTTAGCAACTTGACCCACCTCTTGCTATAAACAGAGATATTTCTGTCTCAGAGCAAACTGGAAATTTGAGAAGGGTACCAGCACAGCAAGAAAGCAGCAGAAAATTTTGGAACATAAAAGGGGCAGGTTTGGAGGGAGGATCGAGAGACAGAGTAAGGCTTCCATTTCCTTCAACAAGAGCATAGAAAACAGTAAAAGGAAAGTTCACTTCTGTGCAGAAAGACCTGGGTGAGACAGGGACTGGGGCAATGTCAGATGGGCAAAAGAATCAGAAAAAGGGACATGATCTTACAGCCATGGTGACAGGTCCCCAAATGCCACCTAGCTTCTGACAACAGGACAATTCTCCTCCTGTTTATACCCAGTGCTATCTACAGAAGGAGAAGGTTCCCTGCACAAAATGGCCATAATATTTTTTTTCAGGGAAAGACTAAATTTTGTCACCAAATGGGAAACAGTGCTTACTGTTTACTATCTTTAAACTGTGAAATACGCTGGAAAATAAAGACTTTAATTAAAGTTGTCTTTTCAGTGCCTATTCCTTGCAGAAAAGTGACACCATTTCAAAACACAGCTTTTCTCATAGGCCTCTATTTGCTTTCTCATTTTTCATACAATAGCTTCTATTTAACAAATTTCAGCAACATATTTAACATCTTTGCAAAAGTAACTGCAACATATTAAAGAGCCTTGTAAAGTAGGATAAAATTCTGTGGTCTATTTGGTGTATCCAAAAAGGTGGGGAACACAAAATCAATCAGCCTAAGAGTTGTTTTCTCATGTTGATGTCAGAACTCCTGCCTTTATTATTTAAACAAACCAGGTAATGTTTGCACTGTAAAGTTCTGAACTGAAAATACCAAAGCAAGGTAGGAACAGGTTTTGCCAACTCTTCCCGTTAACAGTGGAGGGTAAAAATTGCTGACTCACTTTGTGACACTAATTGGCTAAACCTCCCCATACTTCAGTTGTGGTTTTAACTGTCTTAAAAAATGTATCTGCATATTTAAAGTATGATGCATAGCCTGTATGTATGCAAACCACCATTAAACCACAGCACTGCTCATATTTCTTTACTTGTCTGAAAGCATTTGGAAAGTATGCACGATGAGAGCAGCTTTGCTACACTGATCTATCTGCACTCCCCTGCAGCAGAGTTGATGCCAGGGGGGTTTTTTTAGGCTGTGTACAGCAGAAAGAAAGGCAGCATTTCCCAGGCCAGATGCAAAGTTACATGAAACAGTGTACTAGCAATAACCAGCTCTGGAGCAATGAATAACCAGCAACTAAGTTACTCCTGGGAAAGTTCCCTTGCATTTTAAATCAAGAAGAAAATGATGACCCACTTTCAAAGCATAAAGTCATTCCTGTAAGAAAACTAACTTTCTTCGGCAGTTCCTAACCAGGCAAAACCAGAATATGGGACTTCTGCAAAGCCACAATCCCACTTGAGGCTATGAATCCCATCTGCAGGAACACTGCACATGGCCCTGGAACTGCAAATGCTGTTGGCCAGACAACACTAGGAGGGACACTTGAAGTGGGAGCAGGCACTAAGGAAGAATTCTTGAGTGCTTTCTGATCAAATGGTATCAGAGTACTCTTTTTTGGTTATATCTGATAAACCCTTAATTTAAGAAGATGAAGGCTTGTTGTGGTCATCAGGACAGATGGAAGGACCTTCTAGATCCCTTAGGATACAAATGCCCCAAATCAGACCTCCACAGTGGTCAGCAGGAGTTCAGAGAAGGAGATGAGATGGCAAAACAGGAGAGGCTTTCTCCTCCATGCAGGTGCACACTTTGCTGCGCTGCCACACGCTGTCTGGACTTAAGGGATTACTCCTGGCCTTGCACGCTGCCCTGGCCTCGCTCTGCACAGGCTCGGCTGCCTCTGAGCCAGTGTGTGCCGCCCTGGGCAGAACAGCGTCTCCGCCTGCAAAGGTTTCGGGGAGTGAATATGTATTTATCTCCCTACTGATAACACCATCCAGGCAAATACTATTTCTTCTTTGGAAGGAAGTATTCTATTGTACATTGAGAAAACTGTCATTTCAAACCCATTTTTTTCCTCCATTCTCCCATCTTGATGATTCAGCAGATGAGGCACATCTTTTTTTCTTCAAAAACCTGCTACATAAACCCATGTTTATTTCAGTTATAACCTTTTCACCCAAAAAGCCAGCTCACTGCAGCTCATCAGTAATGCCTCCATATATCATAACCACACAGAGTGCAGGCAGAGATTAATTCAATGTAATTTTCTGTATAAAATTTGCTCCAAAACTCATCTATCTCTAGATATTTATTTACCTATACAGAATATTCAGGGTTTGAATTCCAGTGTAGTTTGGCACTGACTGATTATTAATAAAAATTCCCCAAACACTACAGATTACTTTAGCATCTTCAACTTCCCTTAGAAGTTGACAAGGAGTCAAGGCACATAGTACCCAATCAGTGCTGCTAGTAGTAATAAACAACAGAGGGGGAAATGGACAGAAAGTTCCAGTGCTTCAGCAGCAAAGAGGATGAGAACATTGTTCAAGTACATCAAACCAGCCAGTTTTTAGGAGCATTTTACCACCCATGTCTTTAGGGTGCTGCTAGTCTTTTGCTTGTATAGGATTTGTGATCTTGTTAACGTGAACTGAGATTTATGACATTTGTGACTTTAGCTACGTGACTCTGCCTATAATCCTTGTGCAGTGCCATGAAAACAATGGCTGCTAAGGTCAGTGGGACAGAGCACCAGAGGGAACAGCAGGGAGCCCCCAGCCCTGCTCACATTGAAGTCCCGACCCTGTTACTCACTTGTTTTACAAATGCAGTTGAAGTCCACTCTTTCTCACAGCTTGGGGATGACTTCTGCAATAATATGACAACTGGCAAAAAAACCCAAGCTGAAGGTAGCTCTGGTACCTTTGTCTTTTCATTTCAGCTCTTTACTGTTTCCTATGAAACTGAATTCTTGATGAGAAGTCAAAGAGGTGACTTGCATGTACAAGGGAGTAAATGGACAAGTGACCCTGGTGTTGTTAAAAGTTCATGCTATAGACTTGGAAGTCCATGTTTCCTTCCTAACACAACTATGAGGGAGAGGAAAGAAAAGAATAGGTTCTGACTCTGCTTATTGGCTTCCGCATCTGAGCCAGCACTGAAGGATAAGAATTACTTATTAATATAGGTCAGGTCAGCAGTAAGTTAGCACTTTCCGTCAAGACCAGAGAAAACTAGAAAGAAATTGTGTCCATTATATCTTTGAGTCCCAGGGCTGCTTCAGAGATGGTGTAGATCATACTTGGTGGCAGACTCTGGGTTCAGATTCATACTCCATTCTGTTTCCTACTGCACCTTGCCAAGACACAACGAACATTAGCCAGCAACTGGGCTGGCTCTTCAGACACACATGCAACAGGATACACACAAAATTCTTCCTGACATGGTCTATGCCATGCTGGCAAACACTCTTCCCTTCTTTTTTCCCCTGTCAGTTCCCTGCAAGCATGTATAGTCCTTAGACAAACTCAGTGCACACACACTAGTATCCATCAGCAAGGATGTAACAAGCCTTGTGAGCGCAGCCAAATGTACATACACATCTGAAACTAAACCACTTTGCCACTGAGTCAGGGAGGATTTTGTCATGATGTTTCTGAAGGGCAGAGAAACAGCTTGCTTTGGAGAGGAGGCAATTCTGCCAATCATCTGCCATGAGATGATATGAGAAAAAGAAACCAGGCCACCCTCTCTCCTAAGGGAGAGCTGTTAATTGAGGTCTGTAGGCTCCAATCCTAAATCCACATCGGCAACTGAACAACTGCAACACTGAAATGCATCTGATGTGTGCAGAAGCCAACAACAGTATCTCCAGCTTGTTAAAAATCTGCCTGATGACTAGAAACAAAATGCAGGTCTGCACCGACAAAAATCATGGTATGTGATAACTGCAGGTCCCTCTGGGTGCAGCAGATGGGAATGCCAGGCCAAAGGAGCCTTACTCAGAGGCAGCACTGCTGGAGAGCCAGGAGATTCCCCACCTCATGAGGTGCTAAAGGGACCAGTCTGAAGACTGTTCCTTCCTTCCCTGCCCCAAGGAGGGAAAGCACACTTCCCCAAGCTGTTTGAGGGTTTGCAGAAAGACAGTGGGAACCCACCTAACATGTCCCCTTTGGGAGTAATAACAGAAAAATACCTCAGGGAACCATGAGAAGTGGGAGATGCACGATCTGTGGACACCCAGAGCTTACTCATTCATGTAACATTAATAGCAGTTATTTGTTCAAAACCAAAATAGTTCTGAAATAAAATTGCAATTACTTGGGTGAAACGGAGTTGTGGTAGAGTCAATAGAAAAATTCCCTTTTGCATCAGTGGAGCCATATTAGCCAAGAATATATTTTGAAAAGGTTAAATAAGCTTGTGCCTGGGTTTTAAGGATCTTTGTGTACTGTACCTGCCAGTTTAAATGATGACTACAAAGATCTGTTATAAAACTTTTTTCCAGGAGAGGCAAAAGCTTTCTCTGTGTCACTGTTTTTAATATACTGTGACTCTTGCTCATAGTAAATTAGGTTATTTATCCCCTTTATTTATATGCACTGCTCTAACACAGTAACAAACCAAAGTGATAGATGCATCTATACCAGTCGTCAAACTCAATAACAAAGCAAGAGCAACTGTGTGTAACTTTACCCTATTGCTATCAATTTATATAAAAGACAAATTCTTCAAGCTGCAAACATGTGAAAGTAAATTCTTTACCGTTCTGGACTTGCCAGCTATTACTTTGTGCTCTGATCTCAAATCCTTCCCCAGGCAGCTCCCACGTCACGGGAACCTGATGTTGATCTCACAGACCTTATCCCAATTCACCTTCTGGCTTCCAGAGAAGCTGTTCTTTATTACTCTGCTGAAATTGAAGGCAGAATCAGGCCAATGATAGGAAATACACAGGATGTAGAGTTCTTCCATTTTGGAGTTCAGAGTCTAAGCCAAAAGCAGAATGTCAAAGGCTGAAGCAAACCTTATTGGATTTAGAATAACTCCTCCTGCCTTCTGCAGATAAATTTTACATTTAGATGCATAGGGGAGACTCCCACTGCAGTCAATAAAAATTATGCTCATCCAGTGTTATTTGTCACCAGTCCAACGGCCCATTCTGTAAGTGCTTTGCTGAAAAAAAAAAGGGGAGTCTTCAGGCAACAAGCATTCCTGATACTCTGTTTAAACTATCTCAGATTCCCATGTAGAACATCTTAGCACTACTGGCTTCCCTGAAATACTCACCTAATTTATGCTATTCATTTACATTCTATTCCAAATTGAAGTTCTATTTCACTGGTGTATTAAAATGAGCGTACTAAAGAACAGTGCATTTTAAAATAGTAACAGATGGATATGTCTGTAGAGTTGTACAGATTTAGATTCCTACTTTAATTATATAATTTTTAAAATTTGAGTAAGCAGTATCCACCTTTCACTTTGTTTCTTGAAACACATGCTTATAGTTTATTCGATGAGCCAGCATACAATATAATATCATTTTATAGACAGATGCAGCAAGTCTGGGCAAAAAAAAATATTGGGAAAATATCCATTCTTTAATTGCTAACTATATTTATAAACTTAGATTATTGAAGTAATGCTATACAGGACTATTCCTCAAGCAGCAGTGTTCCCAAAAAATCCCAGTTTGTGGACATATCTACATCACAGTGCCCCTCAATTGAATTTTTGTTGTCTTCATGTATGTAAGACAACCTCTCCTATCACATTGATAAACAAGGATTTTTATATTTTTGAAGAAATTAGGTTTGAAATTTGTTTTCAGAACGGCCTAGACTGGGGGAGAATATGTTCTTTTTATTCATTAATTGCTTTGCAATCCATGAAATTCCTCAAAATGGAATAAGTAAGGGGATGAACTTATCTAGAATTTAGAAACATTATTTGCTTTTGGCATTAAGTGTTATCACTTCAATCAATCATGGTTTTTAACCTGTTAACCTATTCTTGATTGTGCTTTGTCTTTCACATCCTTGTGATGCTACCTCTCAATTTAGGAAATGGCACCTTTTTTCCTTTAGTTCTAATGGCTTTTATTTCGACACTTGTTTCGCATCTTAGAAGGCGTGCCTTTTGCAGGCATGCTGCTCCGATCAGCTTACACCTTACAAATGTGGGCACAAAGAAGCTACAGTCTCAGATGCATTTACACAGATGCTTATCGTGGATCATAGATTCAGCACAATAAAAAGGTTATCTGTCATTATCCTAATTATTCGTAAGTGACGACTTAGACTATTTGCAAAGTAAACTACTATTAAATTTGAATCAAAAGTAAATATGCTTTAAGGTATTTCTAGCCGTTCAGCACGCTGAGAAAGCACAGCGACGACTGTACCGAAAATATTTCCCTGTTCCTGTGCCACTGGACTGACACTGGAAGTTCCACCGGAGCGATCAGTGCCGTGTGGGTCCGGCGGCGCGAGGGCGCATTTACTGCACTCCGGTAGCATCTCTCTGATCTCTCCTTCCCTTTGTGATCGCTGATCCAACAGCCCCGTATCGCATTGTTTTTCTACCCGCTTTATTAGAGAGTTAATGTGTTTCTTCTCAGGAGACCTTTAAGCTTAAAATATTTCTTTAATTAACGGAGCCTAATCTTAAAGAGGCAAAGCAGGCGGCGGCGCTTCCACACCGCGTGAGTGCGGGAGTCCCACCGCCCCGGTTCACGGGGGAGGGCTGAGGAAAGGACCATGCCTTCAACTTGCCGGACCGGTCAGAGAGACCCCGCGTCCCTGGCCGGCCCCGCGGGGTCCCGGCGCCGGAACGCTCCGGCGCTCTCCGCGCTCGGCAGGCCGGGGGCACAGAGACAAGGCGAGAAGGCTGCCGGCCCCCCGCCCGCGCCCCTCCCACCCTTCCCTGCCGCTTTGAACTTCTCCAGCACAGACCCCTGAAGGTGCAGCGCGGCCCCGGCACGCCACGCCACGCCGGGGGAAGGCTCAGCGCCAGCGCCCCATCCCCGCGCATCCCCCCGT
>VXAZ01003150.1:1852083-2046172 GCA_013399875.1 Gymnorhina tibicen
TTTTTTTTTTTTTTCCTCGGGGGTGGGTGGTGATGGTGAAGGGGAGGGTTTCTACTGTGCAGCGTTTGCTGGAAGGAAAACCCTGTAGGTGAAGCCATATGGGTTCTCAGTGGCATGGCTTAGTGGCTTCTTGGCTTAACAGTTTTCCGGCGGGGAGTGTGCAGGGTGTGTTTTAGGAGGGCTCGCCTGCTCAAGAGAGCTTGAATAGATACGTTTAGAGAAGCAGTGCTTTCCAGGAATTTAAATGAGACCCTTTTTTTTGTGCTTGCTTTTCAAGGCTGTTCTGTTAGTTCTATATTTGCTTTTGCAGATTGCTCTTATCAATAGTTAGGCAGCTGTGGTAGCATATAAAAATCGATATTCTCAAAGGAAAAGAGAAAGTCTCGGCGAATTCACCTCTACTAAACGGTGTAGATCACTTCTTTTTATAATTTATCGGGAATGTTATAGTCTCTAATACTCACCATTTCTAGTTTATTTTGTTATGGCAACGTGTTTCATTTGGTACTAGAAAAAAAATTGATTGGGTTACTCATTCAAGTAATTTAGTTGATAACTTGGAGGAACGTTTAGTCATCTCGTTTCAGATGTGGAGGGAAATGTTAAAGGCAGGAGGCAGCGGCAAACCTCAAGGTTTAGGGTTTTGCACGTTTTTTAATCTGATTTTCCTTTTTCAGTCTTGCAAACTTTCTGAACTTTAACCCTTTTGCAATGAAACTTTCCAGGCGTGGTGTCTGCATCCAGGTAATTTTAATACATATATATGTATGTATGTATCTTTTTTTTTGTTTGGAAAACTTAGGTGAAAATAATTCAGCTGGTTTTGATATGTGGGGCTGTTGGATATGGGGAAAGAATTAGTACATTTTTTCTATTTAAAGATGGAACTCTTGCAGTTTTCTGTTGTTTTGTTTTTGGGTTTTTTAAAGAGTTTTATTATTTTTGTAAATCTGAAGTATAGTTTAGAGGTATTATTCTTTCATGAGCAGTTTCTGATTAAAATACTGTTTGACTGGAAATCCTGCCATGGATACTTACTGGGTTTGTGTGTGTCTTGCTAAGACCAACTGCTGCACTATTGGGAAAAGATGTGCTATATTTGCTGAATAAGAAGCTGTGATAAAGGGTCTGGAAGTATTCAAACCCAAGGACACTCAGCACTGATTTCTGCAGCTGAAAACTTTGTGGACACCTCTGCTGTAGGAGGCAGGGCTCCTCTTGCCATTTGCTGTGGAACTGCTGGATTTGAGATCTTGTAAGTGAAGACTTCAAACTATTTGTAGGCAGAAATCTTCTCTGATTGAGTTTAGGATGTCTAAAACTCCTAGTGTTTTAGGAGAACTCTTTTCTGTTCTACACTTCATCTGGGCAGAGGACAGGATTTCCCAGCATTGTCCACACTGTACCTTCAGAGTTGGAGGTTACAGAGTTCTACATCTATGGTTTGTTATGTGTTTTCTACCAAGGAAATGAAAAGAAAGGCCAAACAATAGGGTAAATGTTACAAAAACTTTTTAAAGGGAGCTTAAAGAGATGCTAGGTTTGCATATGTAAACGTCCTAGTGGAAAGATGTCATCGTTGAAGTTGTATGTTCATCTTACCTCTTGTTCTTTGAAATGTGCAAGATGATTGTTATATGCCCTGTTTGGTTAAATGTAGAGTTGTGCATAAGTAAAATCTGGCGATTTTGTTTCCTGATTTAAGATTAAGAAAGCAAAATTAAAACATAACTGTAATACTACAGAATTTGTTTGGTTTTTTTTTTCTGTTGCAGACTAGTTTAAGTAAGATAGAACAGCATCCTGGTGGTAGCATCCTAACAATTGCATTGTGAATTGATGCTGTGTGTGCTGCTTACTGCATATACTGTTGGGGCATGCTGGATTTTACATGAGTTGTTGGAATGCTACTGGCTCATCAGAAATAGGATGCAAATCTCTCTGCAGTAATTTTCAGATTGTGATTTGGAAACTTCTTTGTATTTGCTAAGGAATTGGCTAGCGGTCTACAAAGAAGTCCTTGGGCACGTGGTATAGGCTCATTTTCCATGTATTTAGCTACTAATGGCATTAAAATAAGCCAAAATACATTAAATACCTCTCTAATATTAATTATCTTGTTAAGAATTTGCTGAAAATACTATTAAAATCACAGATGTGTACAAAGGCTGTGTGATCAGTGTGAAGGCAAATCCAGGGAATAGGGTCAGTGGGAAATCTGTTGATCTGCAAAGGTCTGCTAAGATGCTGTTGTTGCTACAGAAAAAATTTGGTTGCTCCTGTGGCATTGTAACTTTGGAACAAAGACATAGGGACTTGCTTCAAGGAATGGAAAATCTGACTTTGTGGCTACTTTTGTAGTGAAGAGATCATTTTTGTTGAGTAAGGCTGTTGGCTTCCTCAGCCTAAAGGTTTACAACCCTTAAATAGCTCTTCCTGACACTAAGCAGTATCCCTTTCATGTGTTTGAAGTGTGTTAAAAAGGCTGGCTGGCAACACTGGTACTGATGAATGAAAAAGAGAGAAATTTACAACATCAGATACTTTCTTTAAATTATTTCCCTTGTTGTTAGTTATTACCAAGCATTAGACTGCCACACTTGAATATAATTAATGTAGTAAATGGCTTATTAGGCGCCATCTGAACTTTTGCCTTGTTTAATTATAGAAGCTTAGTGCAGTGGTCTGTGTACAATATTCACCCCAAATAATTGCTTTCAGACTTTTATCTGACTATGGTTATTTTTGGAGCAGCTGCATACATGGCTTTCCCCTGAACTTTGCACTTCTTAGGCTCTCGCTTGCAGTCCTGACACTAGATTTTCAATTTGCATAACTAAAAGCAGTTGCGTTTTGATTTTGCTGGTAGTAATTCAGAGCAATTGTTCTGCATGCCATTCATATGTTAATGTGTTTTGAGCTTCCTTAAAATTCTCTACTTCATATTTAGGTATCAATCAATCCATGACACAAATGGGAAAGTTGTAATAATTATTTTTTTTCTCGAACTTTTTAAATGGTTACTGAAGTTAAGAGTATTTCTTCCAGTGACATTGTATTGAAAATGATGTTAAAAATGTAAAAGGAGTGGCATGGGATGAAATCTGTGCCACAGAGGATTTACAATATAGGGTTCAGATTCAACAAACCCTTCTTCATGTGCTTAATTACATATATTAATTTCACAATAAATGCCATCTTCCTCCAGTAGAACTCATGGTGGCATATTTAGAATGCAAGATCATGTGAAAAGCTGAATACACCTCCTATATTATACCTGAGAATGTAAAAACCCTGGTACTTGTTATTGGGCTTGTGAACATTTTGTATTTTAGATCCAGTCTTTTCTAAGGTGCAACCATAGAAAACTCATTTTCTTGAACTGTAACACTTCTAAAAAAAAAGTCTTGTAAAGAAATTCAGATTTCTTTTTATCTGTCTTAAAATTTTACATAGACTAGAAACAGTCATTTCAACAGTTGGCCTTGAGGGCAAAGCGCGCCAAAATCATTCTGTTTGCTGTATGTGTTTTTCAGAGATTGTCTCTTTCCAGAAGGATAAACACTTGAAGAGCTAAATATCAGAGAGCTGTTGCCAGTGTTCTTGATGAGGGTCCTTGACCTTGGGAGCTTGCACCTGACAGATGCTCTGGCAGACCTTGTTGGTCTACAGACCTTCAAAGTCCTCTTTGACACTGGTCACTTTGGAGAGGCCAGTTCTTCCATGCTGCTAAAGATGGCCAGAGGCTCGGAGGATCTGGGGAAATGGAAAAGAGCTTAGCTGTGGGGTGTGGTGGCCTGGATTGCTGTTACTTTCATTGGAGATGCAGGCGTACAGCTGTTTGTGTGTGTGTTAGTGTGCTGTGCATTCTGGAAGGTTGTGCTTAAGAAATCTAAATGTAAATTAAAAGTAGTGTTATTCATTGCATAGCTCTGCGGTTGTCATCAGAGTAGGATTCACCGCAGGTTTTGTGCAGTCCACTGTTTATTGTATTAAATTGTAGGAATGCTCTCCGAGAGTAGGGTCTTACATAGCTGGGGTCGTGAAATGACTGTCAGTGCTCTGAGGTATGAACGCAAAATCTTTGTAACAACCAAATGGCTGTTAATTTTGGAAAGGAAAGTTTCTTCTTCACGTGTGATACGTATTTGTCTGGCTGAAAGACATGTGGCCAACCAGAGAGGGCTTAGCAAGATGGGGAGATTTGTTCTGTCACTTTCTGAATCTGTTATGTCATTGATGGAGCAAGAGGTCTGGAGCGTGTAAAATGTGATGAGGTCTCTTTATAGGATCCTCAGTTTAAAGTAACTGTGCTAAGTTCTGTATTTAATTTTGGAAGCGGAATTGTCTTTCAGTCCATTACTATATGGACTACTTTTGGTCTAGTCACTGTCATACCAGCTTCTCAGCAAAGGCTCTGATCCTTTCTCTGTGAAATACCAAGTCGCATCTGCCCGTGATGTTCTGAGTAAATACCTTCTGTGCATAAAAATGTAGTGATGTACTCTACAGTCATAGTCCAAAATGCCCTCAAACTTTGCATAATTGAGTGGTGAAGAATTTGCCATTCTCTTATGAGGCTAATGCCTAGGTGAGAAAATGCTAGTTAAGAGTTTCAACACAATCTGAAAAACGTAGGTATTTTATAATTCACTATACAAAGCAGGAGGTGTTTGGCTCTGGACTGACAATGGAATGTTGGGCCATTCACCCTTACGCTGCGTCAGGGAAGGGAGGTCGGTAACAAATGAAAGCTGTTACCATCTGATGGCTGTTCAGTCACCTGTGAAATGTGGTTTCTAATAGACAGGTTTCCACATCATAGGAGCAGCAACCGCAATTAGATGAGCAGAGCCAGCCCCCTTGTCAGAAGCCTCATACATCATGCCTCATCTTAGCCTCAAACCAATCCCGCCAGTTAAGTGTTTCCAAACACAGCCCAGGGACCCGTGATTTCTCTGTCTGTTGGTGGAGAAAGCGTGTTTATTGTCGAAGCTGTTGGCCTTTCTCACCTAGAAAGGCTTAATCTGTAAAAGCAGAAAAAAGTAGAGCCTACAGAAGCATCCATGACGTCCTGGCTCCTTGTGAATAAGTTGCTTGCAAAATGTTCAAAGGCTTCACTGGGTTTAGGATTTCATCCTGTGGAAGCATTATAGAGGGCACCATGTATCTCCCAGTGAAGCTAACTAATCATGTCCAGACGTGGTTTTAGTTAACTGACAAATTGGCTGAGAAGTTAGTGATTAATTTTAACAAATGAGTTTTCTTTGAATGCAAGCTCATGCATGCCCATTATAACAGTATGCCTATGATAAAATTAGAGATTTTTATTCTTTAAGCTTCAAATCTGCTTGTGTATGATTATTTTTTCCAGTGTCTTAAAACATCTGCCTTTTGTGGGGAGTATCATCAGGGGAAGGGGACAAACACACATAGAAAAGAAGTGCTTTTTTTTCCCAAAAGACCCTAAATACCGATGAAACATTTAAGTGATTGCAAAATTATTTTCTAGTGCTAAGGAGTATTTAATATATCATATCATACAGTCTGTCAGGCCTGTGGTGTCTTCAGTGAACCACAGGTCTAATATCCAGTCCCATAAAACTAGTGAAAGATTTTGTATTGCCTTTAAGTGGGCTCAGGGTCTAGACCCCAGTGAATCCTAGTTTGTGTTCCAGCTGCAGGAAAATATGACCCAATTCAGGTATGTTTGTTAGCAGCTTTGTTTCCTACCACTGAACTTGGGTGGTAGGAAACAAAGCTGCTAACAAACATACCTGAATTGGGTCATATTTTGATGTATGGAGGAAGCTGCTTTTAAAACCAAGTCTTCTTGGGCTAAATATATTGTGACATGTTAGGGAGAAAGCATTCAGAATAAGAGGAGTGTAGGATTTTTTTGAATAAAGCAGTGTACACTATGTGACTTTTTTCCCCCTAAAGGTTGTGGTGCTAGCACAGAAGTTTCATTATAGCTGCATAGACAAGCCTTATTTCTTAAGAACACAAATGTGGTCTTACAGGAAAATCAAGCAGTGACTTGTTTTTAGACATCTAACTTGGATACAGTCTTGCAGGTGGATGGAAGTTGGTGATCGAACCACCTCGACTCCACATGCAGATCTTTATTAGCACAGCTGAAGGGCACAGAGTATCAAGGGTGGCTTTGCACTGATGAGTTAGTGTGCCTGTAGCAGTGTGGTGTTGACATTTTCTTTATAATATCCCACCTAATTTTTGGAATCCTACCATTCACCCATAAACCACGTGTCCTGATTTAAAGCATAGTTAAAAGGTCTATTTAGTGGAAAGAGTTTTACTAAGTATAAAAATGATTGTTTGACAAAATAGAGAAGAATGTGGCATTAACAAAGATGACTCATTTTTCTTTTTCTTTCTTTTGTTTTTTTTTAACATGCATAACTCTCAAGTACCCTTGGATTTAAAAGACGTTTAGAGAAAGACCTTTAGAAAAATGGAAGTCTCTTTAAACATTGTTTCTTTCATTGTCTTGACAAACCTTGAAAAGTAGTTTCTGTGCCTGTACATTTCAGAAACACTTCTGAGGGATTTTATTATGTGCTGAAACATATGTTTATAAAAAAGACTATAACCTGGTGGAAAAAGTGTCTTATAATAATAAACCTGTCGATGGGCCATATGCTGCCATCAGTATGTTCGAAAAAAATAAATTCTTCTACAAGTGTTAAGTAAATTTACAGCCTGAGTGTTAAGTTAGGGTCAGACTGTGACTCGCCCTTTGTGGATTGAGAGCGGGAGGAAAGTGCCTGCAGATCCTCCTCATGCTCTTTTCATTAGCTCACAGGGCGGCAGGCCGGCTGGAGCTGGGAAGCGCCCTTCCCAAAGGGCAGTGGAGGCTGGAGCTCTGTGGGAGACTGCGAGAACTCCTCTTCCTGTAGCTTTTCCTTGGCGCTCCGCAGGTTTGTGCCGACCCAGCACAAGGCTATGTGTTTTGTAAAACTTGATTGAGCCTTGTGTGGTCTCTCCTGAGAAGAGCACACCTCTGAGTTAGATTATCTGCATTTTAAAGGTGACAGAACAGATATTTGAAGTGGTGATTATTTTATCACCAATAAAAGAGCTCTGATAAATCTCCAATTGGATAAGAAATGTGGAAAAAAACTTCTGTTCTTACTGCCTATTAGGTAGATAATTTTTATTTGGTGGATTTTTTTTGTGATTATAGTACCAGTTTTGGTTTTTTAATGTAGGGGACATGGTCATTGCAAAGTCTTTTGTTTCTGAAGAGCAAAAGTAAGATGCAGAAGGTCAAAGGATATGTCATTCTTAAAAGGCGCTTTCTGTGTTGGATCAGTGTTTGGTAAATGTAGCCACTTTCGAGCCTATTTTACTTTGGATTCACTCGCATAGCTCCTGTGAATGGGAGTCATGCATGTGTGCATCTCAGAAAGAATAGGTCTCTGTAACACTGTTTCCCTGTAGAAACATACTTCACCGGGAAGTGTTTTAATGGCCTAATGTTTCCCACCACTAGTCAGCTGTGCACTGCTTGTTTTCCTGGCAAGGTAGCAGGTGATAGTCATTGTCAAAGGAAATCTAAAACATTAAGGAGAATTGTTTAAAGTAGTTGACCATGCTGAAAACTGTGTCAAGTGATGCATGTGGTTGCCATAGTATCTGTTATCAAAATCAAGATTGGGAACAGAACAGTCCCCATCAGGAGTGAATTCCTTACCCACAGTCTCTCCAGGGTTCTTCAGACAAATTAAAAGTTTGCTCAGGGGAGAAAATTTGCTTTTTGAGGGCTGAAATCTTCTCCCTGGGTGTTCCTGTCCAGAGGTCTAATGCCCTGTGTTGTGTCTATGTGTACAAGGCTCCTAGTCTAGGAGAGGGCCTTGGAGAACAAGAGAGTGGAGCAGAGAGGAGGAGTCTGCTGCAGTAGAAGCACCCAGACCCCAGGACAAATTATGTAATCACCATATAAATGGAAAATAGATTGGATCAGTAATCCATGGAGGAGAGGGGTGGGAGTTACATGGCTGTTCATTGAGAAAATTTTTTGGGTTCATCAGAGAGTAAGGCTAAGTGTGGATTGAAGGAGTAGGAAGAGGACAACACTAAGTTGGGGGGGAACCCTCTGTGTCTGCTGTGTGCTTTCCTTTTCAAGAGAGGCACTTTGCTACTGGCAAGGCTGGGAAGCACCCTAGGACCATTTCTGTCCAGCCTGACAGAATGTCTCCCCATGGAATCTGTAAAGTCCAGCCAAGTTCTTACACCCAGTTGGACCTGAGGGAAGGGTCCTGGGCTTCAGTGCTGCCTCCTGAGCACAGCTGATGAGGTGATGGAGGAGCCTGCAGTGGGCCAGGCTGGCTTGCCTGCAGCATGCACAAGCCAACATGTGGTGTTAACAGCTGCAGCGCTCAGAATTTGCACAAACCCACATTTAGTAATAAAATAGCCTGCAACTAGTCAAAGGCACCAGTAGTAGCCAAGCAAGTTTGGAATGTTTAAGCCAACCATTTTTAAGTTATGGTGAGCCAAAAAAAATTAGGGAACAGTCCAAGAAATGGAGAACACCTCACTTTTCAGGAACTCTCATATCTTCAAGATGCCTTGGCCGATCTACCTCAAACTTTCCAGAGGAGCTTTCCTTGGCATCAGACCATGACTCTGAAATTTCATGTGACTGGGTTTTACTTTGTTGAAGTTATGAAGGTTAAAACCAGAGTTTGTTATAGAAAGCTAATCTCTCCATTAGAAATATTTGTGCATAGTTAATATTCATTCCAATGTAATTGTTCACTGCTTGTTCAGACTGATTGTATTTTTGCTATTTATTTCAGATTTTTTTTTTAAAGGATAAATTCAGAGCAGTATGGGTTGGAGCCAAACTGTGCATGGCTGGCTATAGGCATATGGGGTAAGGCAGAAGCATTAGCCCTGTTACTGCTGGAGAAGGATTTGCACTTGGAGTCGTACTCCCACCGTACTATCACTTTTTGGAGTGTCTGGTTTGAGAGATCACTCTTTAGTACAGCTTTTCCCTCTCTACTCGGTAGAAGAGAGTGTGTCTGTTGGCCTAGTCATACTCTCACCTCCAGGCAAAAAATGTCTCTGATTGATGGCCAGCTTGGCATTTAGGGTTTCCCTAGTGGCAGCTCCTACTGTGGAATGCTGTGAGGGTGGCAATGGCCTAAGATGGGGATACACATTAATACATTCAGTATTCCCCATGTGTGCTTTTGAGCTGCTCTTCGTTGTGTCTAAATATCTAGCTTCCAAAATTGCAAGATTTCAGATAGGCATTAGAAAACATAGAGCAAATGTTTGTGGGCCTGGAATCTTTGTGGGCCTGGGGTTTTTTTTTTTTCAAGTTAGAGGCACCTTAGCAGCAACTTCTGTACAGGGGTGGGACCTGGTTGTGCACTAGCCCTTTCCTCTGCTCTGAGTGCTGTTTTCTGAATGATGTGAAGACCACATCATGCCATTGCAGATACTTGCTATTGTTAGATGGAGCCAAATGAGCAAAGGTCTCTAAGTATGCTGTATTTCAAGACATTGAATTAGTTTGACTGAGCCACTTTATAGACAGAGCAAGCAGGGCTGGAACAGATGTCAGGCTGGAATGAGCCCTCACCCTGAGGCAGGGGCTGAGAGTGTTTGAAGTCACTGCTCATCTGTATTTTTCTTTCTGGGGCTTAAGTTATAAAGCTCCAGAAGAGACTTGGCAGAAGTGAGGAGGTGCTGCTCCTGAAGAGACAGGGTGCTGTGCACCACTGTTTGGCAGGGCTGTCTTTTAGGCAGGATCACTCAACACCTACAAACTCTGCAGTCGATGAGGCCAGGAGGTGCTCTGTGTGTCTGTGCAAGGCTAGTCTTTGTCCTGTTTGCCATCTGTACTGCTACTGGCTAGCAGCTGTAGCACAGGGGCATTCCTGCTTCTTCCCTAACACACCCCACACCAAAATTACAGTTGTTACAGTAGTTTACTATGGGTTAATTCCTGCAAAAGGGTGTCTGTATAAAATACCGATCAGTAGGTTTTCTAGTTGCTCAGGCATTTTATTATTAGGAGCGCTGAAAAGACCAACAGAGTCAGCTAAAAATCAATGTGCCTCTATATAGTCAGCCACTGAGAAGGGTGCAGGGTGCCGGTAATGTGATCACAGCTATTTAAACCAGTGATCAGATACACCACTACAGTCTGCAAAAGTTTCAAGCAGGAGAGAAACCCTACTGAAAACTCCTGGACCACGGAATTAAAATAATAAAGTCTTGCAGTCTCTGGAATATATATTGCTCTTGCAAGGTCATAATGAGATAAATAGGGACACTAGCACTAGGTAGAGCACACTGTATACATGGAACTTTGCTCCTGTCCTGTATGACAGTAGGCTCTTTATTTTTTTAAAACAATAACCAGTGGCAGTTGAAAGTGCCCTGAAAGTTCTTCAGGTGGTGATAGCACCGAAACCAAAGCCATGAAAGAGAAAATGCAAAGCAAAATAGCTAGATATGAGGATGCATCTTTTGATTCCTGAGTTAGCTCAGATGTCACTGCACGGCACTGGAGTGCCTGCATAGTGACTGTCTGCATGATTTCTTCAGTAAGCAGGGCCTCGAAGGAAGAGGGCACCTCAAAGAATTTTTATCTCCTTGGTGTTTCTAGAAATAGTACGTCTGCACTCTTCAGGCTGCAGAGCTGCAAAGCTTTGAGTTACTACTGGTGCTGCTCCATCCCATGCTCCCAGATGAAAGTTTCCACGGAGTGTCATAAACCCATTGCACAAGCTGAGAGAAGGAATAGAAAACTGCAAAGCCTGTAATACTGCAATATTATAGTATTGTCTACTCCCGCAATAACCCTGCTGTGTTTGGAAGGTCTCAGGCATACCAGCACCATGGTTAATCAGTCAAGCAGCCAATAGTAATTCATAGCCTTGACTGCTGTGAAATTCAGCATTGCTAAGACAGACATCTGATCCAGCTCAAGAAAGTAAAGGCATCTTCCCACAGCAGTTTGCTTTTTGATTGAGATGCTTTAAACCCTGCTTTTTCTGAGTTTTCTCACTTATTTTCTAAAGAATAGTTTAAAAAGTATGACACTTTAATTTAAATATCCCCTTAAATCCTTGATATTAGTTCCTTATTTACTGGCTTTTAACATTTTAAGTAAATGAGGCAGGAATGTTAACAGCCAGATAATAATACAGCTGTGCAAGGGCAAGAAAGCTGTTAGATGGACACTACTGGGGTTTTGTGACTCAAAACTGAGTGCTGCATCTACCCTTAAAGTACATGTTCTAGAGTGTGAAGTCTTCCTTACCTTACCACTGAATTAAGGTCAGCCTCTTTATATGTGATATTTCCCCTCAATTGTTTGGAATTGGTTATAAAGCAGAAGTGTGGTCAACAGAGCAACTCTTAAGAGAGTTCCTCATTACCCTGCTGCCCAAGTTTCTGAGAAAGTAAAATCCAGTGCCCCATCAGTTCTGCTGTGGGATATAAACTGAAATTGAATTTTTCATTTGGAGTTGCTAAACAAAAAAGTTATATTTTTGTTCTTTGAAATGCAGTATCTTTTTAAGCAAAAGATTCCCCTCATTTATTTTCTACCGATCTGAAGGGAGCTTACAAAAGAAGACAGTTGCAAGTCCCATGTACAAAAAGTACTTAGGGAAAATGTCAAGTGACTCGAAAACAGGCATGCTAAATATAAGTGTCATCAAGAAAAAGACAAATTGGGTCAAGACTTCCAGCAATGCAACTGGTTCATAGGTCTTGGAGACAGACTAGAATAGAGGTACTACTTCTGAATTTTGGAAATCAAGGGGTGATTATAGTGATATGGTGATGCCAGAGGAGACACACGACTGTAATCTGGAGTTATCAGTCACTGGCTTAAATGCTGGAGAAACAGTAGAAGTACAGAAAGTGCATAGAGTATTTATTATATTAACAGTGTTACATTTTCCAAGAAAGATAGTGTTTTTAGAGAGCTAATGTCATATACTAAAAGTCTATTTTTTCCCTGATTCTCTGATGCCCAAGCCAAGTGAATTGATTTTAAACTGAAGATACCAGTGTGCCTGATTCGTACAACAGTGTGCTTGGCAGAAAAGTGATGTATTAGAATTCACATAAACTCGGATTCTTCAACTCCTGGAAAGGAGACTGTGTATGTTACCCACTGATGGAAACATGGACTACTTTACAGTGTGCCCTTGGGCATGTTCTGTTTAAGTGTCTTGAAAGTATGTGATTATTCCTCATGTGCTTGTCCGTGCTCAGTTTGTTTATGGAGACTGTGACATTTACAGTATCTGCAGTCTGGAATACTGCTTTTGCCATAGCTTTTAATGATTATGTCCTTTTACTTAAAAACCCTAGGAGATCTAGGCAAGGCAATTGCATAGAAGACTTAGCAAATACAAATTGTTAACTGCATGTGGTGATAAAGTTAGAAAACACTTTAAAGAAATCAAACTTTCCATTAGCTTGATCTGAACCATACAAATTCTTCTTTAATTTCTCTTCCCTCATGGTATGAAAGTCTGCTCATTCTTTCATCAAAAATGATTCAGACCTGAGGGACACTTGTAATTTGGAAGTAATTAGTAAATAAGTGAGATAAATACTATCCATTGAGATTTGTGAAAGCACTTTGGATAGGATTCTTAAAGAGCTGTATCAAATCTGAACAATTAAAGCTTAAAAAAATTATCTCTAGTTAGTATGATAAGTCCATTTCATCATAAATTAGTTCACTGTTAATAGTTTTTGCTGCTTTTGGAGCAATCTGAAGAGGTTTAGGAATCTGAAAAAGTAGTTAAAATAGAAGAAAATCTGCAATAGCATACCATCTTTAGACTAAATTTTGATAGTATCCAGGTTCTGACTTGCAGTGAGATCTTGCTTGTGTGCAAATGCCATCAGTGAGGTTCTGGGTCCAGAGCTGAACCTCAGATCTGTGGGTGTGGGTACTTACACCTCCCAGGCTAACTTTAAACAATATTTCTCTTGGTTCTTGTAGGGCATAACATATTGTCTGCCTTCTTGTTTAAGAAAAGCTCAGTGGTGCTCGTTTTCTTATTCTGAAGTCAAAAAACCCAGATTATATGGCTGTTACTGTTCACAGCTTTGGGCTCTTTAAGTGGAAAAGCAGAATTTGAGGTACAAGATATGTTTGAATAAATGTGGTTTGTAAGTAGATGGGTCAACAGCTGCTCATAAATTCATCTTAAAATCTTTATATCCCTCTGCTTAAATGTCACTTCAGGATTGTGAGGTGCTACAGAATTCTCCTGTAGCTTTGCATCAATGTACGGGTTGGGTAATGGGAACACACAGAGCTGTGCTGTTACTCCTTGGGAATAACCTGGTGTCTCTCGTGACCCTCCAGGGTCTGTTAGATCTAATATCAGGTTTCACATTTGCAGGGTTTGTATAACAAATACATAAATAAATAAATAATACACAGTTACTGGAAGTACTGTGAAATTATACAATGCATTAAAATGGATTAAAACATATATACTGTTCCCATATAGATTTCCTTCTTCTTTATTGGAATGGTAAATTTGGTTTAATCAATTCACCAAACCAAGTTTGGTGATTGATAGGATTACTGCTAGTGGTAGGTGTCCTACCTGCCAGGGTAGGGAATTTCCTACCTGCCAGGTAGATTACCAGCACCTTGCTGTACTGCCTCATGTCAAATGCTGATTTGTAAGAATTTTACTCTTTTCCTAGAGCAGAGCAAGCACAACAGACAGTTTTGCATAGATACTGAAAAATTTGAAAAGAGTTTGGAGCAGATGGAACACAGCTGAACACCAGAACAAGAGTCTTGTCACTGCTTGACATCATTTACGATTACTGCTAATATATCTATTTGCATTTTTATACCCATCTTTAGAATGAACTTCAATGCATTTTTTTCTAACATTTAAAAAAAACCCAACAGCCCAGCCTGATAAAAGTAGGAAAATTTTGCTTTGCTTGCAGTCGTCCTGTGTAGTACAGTTTATGTCTGCTATAGGAGTTTTAACTGTTAGTAAAACATCTCTACTAACAGGCTGACTAGAAGTATAGATGTAAATCGGGAAATGAAAGCAAGAATCCTGAAAATTTTAGAAACGTTAAGCATTAGTTTTTAAATCAGACTAACTTTTTCCCCCCATTTATTTAGTGTCTGAATGGGATTGAAGGAACACTAAACCCCATCAGCAGAATATGTTTGACAGGATTGGGTGTTGCTAAGCACTCAACTTATGTTAAAACAAGGATTTCTTTTGCAGAACAGTCTCTTTTCATGTTGACAGAGAAAACCTTCTTCTGATTGATTTAGGGCAGTGAATTGGCTTTACTTTATTACTTGTCTTGTGCCTTTAAGCACTTAAAAGCCGCAGGCAAGGGTTGGGGTTGTATTATCCTAGGCAAGGATCAAAATCACGTAAATGTTCATCTCTACCCTTGCAAACTTTTTTCCTGATTCTCCCAGTGGTTGGTTTGAGTGTTGCCTAAGTAAGTAAGTTGCCTGAGTAGCTTCCCTAAATGGCAGATGGTGCCACGGTGAGGTAAAACTCCTGTTTCCTGGGAAGGGCATGAACCAGAAGAGAAGCAAGCACTGTCTCGAAGAGGCTCCCTGGGAAAGCAAGCAGGTGGGCTTGCTAGGGCAGTGTGGGCACACCACAGCTACTCCTTGCCACGGGTGTGGAGGAGTCTGTTCCCATGGATGCTGAGTTGTCAGCGTGCAGCGACAGAGGAGAGGAAAGGGAGAGTTTCAGATGTTTCTGACATCTTGATGAGAGGATGGCTACACTCTGTGCTGGGCAAGAGGATGTGCTTCATCGGCACCTTCTTAGCAGATGCATCTACATCTTCTAAACAGAGTGTGCTAAAGACAGGCAGGGGTTTGCATGTCTTGGCTACTTATGGGTAGTCTTAGAAGAAGGGCTTTTTAATGAAATCGGTGATATTTCAAAGGCCTTCCTGTTGGCTGAAAACCAAGAAATGCATATCTAGCATTTGAAATACTAAAAAATATTTTAATGAAAATGTTGATAATCCCACCTGTTGAACAATTGAAGGAAGGGAATATATTACATGTGTACTGGTTAGGTTCAGGTTTCAAAGTCAGTATTTAAATTGAGACTTTACTCTAAAGATAAAGGCACAGAAACTCTACCAAATATCTTGGAAAGTAAAGTACTTACTCTTTCACAGATTCTGTAGTAGCCTGCAGATCTCAAAAGACAAGGTTTTAAGTTTTGTTGTCTCTTATGATGGTGATAATTCTACAGCTATATCCAGTGAGGATGGTTTCAATCTTATCCCATCCTTCTAACTTTTATAACAAAAACAACTAATGCAAATAATCTTGGGATCTAGCCAGCTCTGTCTTGCTTCTCACTTACCTCAGTTTCTCACTGTTCTAATGATGTCAGACCTTTCAGAGAACCAAATATTTTTTCTGCTACATTCCATCATGTAAAGTCAGTTGTATTTGTAGGGAGTGAATGGCAAGTGCTGGGAGAAAAGACTTCCTGTGTGCTGCACATGGGCATCAATGATTGACAAAGGGGAAAGCTATGAAGCACCCAGCCAACAACCTCGGTTTGTCACTGTTGATTATTCTTGTGTCGTGTTGGTAGTTGTTAGAGATCCTGTTTCTCTGTAAAATTTCCAGACAGGTAGGATTCAGGTTCCGGTGGTTCATGTCAGGTTATAAACAGCTGTATCCCCCACAGAAGAGGCTTCTGTTGATCTAGTCATAGTTTGAACTAATTTTGCCCATGGCCATGCATAAAACATGCCAGAATGGAGAAAGAAGGGGCGGCGGGGGGGACGACTTCACTTTGCTTTAGGAAGCCAACCAAAATATCCCAGCTAGTGTAGGTTGGCTTATTATCAGCATAGTCATGTTAAGTATTAAAATATACAAAAAGGAGGGGAAAATTGTTTCAGTCCAGGAAATTTCATTTTTAGATTGTAATGTAACAAGGACTAGACCGACTTCATCCTTCAGTTTGGCAAGCCTTCTTCCAGGGTGAAACTTCTCATTCAAGCTTTTAGACTACGGTAAATAAGCACATAGAAGGCATGTTGTTTGTGTGTATATATATATGAATATATAGAAATGAGATGTTAACAATAATAATTTTCTAAATATCCTCCTACAATTACTTTACTAGCATAAACAAATGGGAACTGGCACTGAGGTAGAGCTGAGAAATAGAGAACAATTTGTTTAACACTGTTCTATATTAGAATCTTTAAACAAGGACTGAGTTGCTTGCTTTCTGGAACAAATGTAAAAAGTCAAACTACAGTCTAATAAAGAAGTTAGTAATTAAAAGGAAAGCAAAACAGCACTTATAGGGTTAGAAACATACAGTAAGAACATACTTGGCAGATGTAAAATATACTGCTACATAGAGATGTGGATAATCAGTGTATCTCAGAAATGTTGCTGCTTTAGAGTGGAAAATCAAAATTCTCAAATCACTTCTGCCTGGAAGAGTTAGTGAATTTGGTCAAGTTTTTTGTGATGGAATTGAAACAGATCTTCTGTGACTGCACTCTCTCTTCATGTGTGTGTTAGTATAAATGTTTCCTTCTTTAAGGAAGCAATTCAGATTGCCCTTTTTCAGTGAAATTACTGCTGTGTTAAGTTCAAGTAATATAGCATCTAAAAACATTTATGCAACAAAGAAAAGAAGCCTTTTATTCTAACCTTGCCAAGAGCAGAAATAAAATGAGCTGTTGTGCTGGAAGTGTAGAACTGCATGAGGATTTGTAACGTCCTATTTCTCGTGGTTTAGACTTGTGTGCAGCCTGAGATTTGTGTGATTTAATGAGACTGTGATTCGTTTATCCTGTCAAGCTTTAAATAAAAACCCTCAAAGCACTTCCTTCCTTTTTTGAATTATGTGTTTTTGCAAGTACGGTATCAAAAGCTGTCCCTTAAAAAGAGGGAGGGGAACCAAATACAGTTATGTATGTTGGCTGGATTTTTTTTCTTCTGTTTTACTAGACACAGAGTAGTATTATCCATTTCTCTGCCCCTCTCTGTCTTGTTTTGGGGTGTTAAGAGGTTCCTGCCATCTTTTTCAGTTACACATGAAAGCAGAACGTAAGCACAGGCTGCTCCTGAACTCTGCTTTTGCAGGGGGAAAGGGATTAAAATTTCATTCTGTGGGTGGGGAATAATAAGTGTCACAGAAAGCCAGGCTGTGCCAAAGATGGGCATAAACTCCTGCTTGTGTTGTGTGTCCTCAGGCACCATCCGTGCCTGTATTGTGGAGCATGCCTGCATGGGGTGTGAAGTAACATTCACAGGGGAAAATACGTGCAGCTCTTTTGGGTGCTGATCCATCGCAAAAGTTAGTCCAAAAGTGCCCTGGTGCAAGGGCCGTGCTCCAGGGTCCCCTTCCCTAGTCACAGGGGTGGCAGGAAGCAGCACATTGACTTGGGACTGGCTGTCCAGAATAAGGGGGAAAGACACAGTGTGGGTCCTGCTGCTCACCCGGGCTTCTGATCTGCTGAAGGAACATGGCAGCCTCTTTCCCATCTTGGGAGGAATAGGGTAGGACGCTCAGGTCCAGAGCCTTCCCTCAGCAGTAGCAAGGCTCTCACTGTGCTTCCCCAAAGGGAAGGATGTGATCATTCTGGTGGGAGGAAGTTTTTGCTTCCAGTTCTCATCCTTGTGGTGCTGAGGTGTTGCTGCCTCTGGCAGGTGTTGTTTTGCTCCTCCACTAGCACTATGGGCGTAGTTTATTTTCAGTCTCTCTGCCTTCCTGCCCTCCGTGCTGCCCTAAAGCCAGGCTTCCTTCTCTCCTGGCCCAGTGCCCCAGCCTCCCCCAGCCCCTGCTTCTTCCTCCCTGTGTTGGTGTACAACTCACTTCCTCCTCATTGACCTCACTGCAGCAATAAAACCAAATACCTTAATAATGTGGTTATGTGTGAGCGGAGGGTGCGCAAGTAAGTGATGGCCATCAGTCTGGTCACCTTGTTTCCATACCTGGCTTTTATGTCCAGCCAGCTTGATGTTTCAGTCTGCACGGCATTCAGCTTCCTAGGACCTTCATGGTGGTCAGATCCCCTGGGAACAACTGTCCTTCCTCTGCAACCTGCAGTTTGTGAGAGGGAGGAGAGCTGCACAAAGGTAGCGCAGAAAAACCACATGCAGCTCTGTGGTTTGATCTGTGGAGGAACTACTGAGGTTTAAGAGAGGAGCCTGCTGGGACGGTGTTTGTGCAAACCTAGATCCCTCCATGACTATGCAGTGTGGCATGCTGAATTTCACTTTGGAAAAGTGACTTGCACTGTCTTTGGATATTTGCAGTGGTTTTATGTTGATGTAGATACGAGTGGATTTTTTCCCCCTGCTGTTTGGATCAAGAGACAGTGCTGTGGCAGCTGAAATATGACCAAAACTCACCCAAAACACCCAGCTGGTAGATCTGCAAGGGCAGTAAAGATATTTCATGTGCTTCTTTACTGTGTGTGAGGGCATGCTAGGGACTGTGGTGGTTTCTGCACCCATGTCCCATGGTGGAACCAAGCTCCACTGGCATTCACAGCAACTTGAAACAGCCTTGAACCTTTGGAACTTGCTGTGAACAGAGCCAGGACACGGCAAAGGCTTGGCAAGAGCAAATGGCAAAAAAAGGAGTCAGAAGTACATAAGGCTGAGTGCAGGTAGTATGTGGTTCTGTGACGGGCTTCTTGAGAGGCTGTGGGGGGTGATTTGAGTTATGTTGTGAAAACTGCTTGGCTTCACACAACTGTGTGACACTTCTGCCCCTTTGTAGTTTTGATTAAAGAGCCTGGAAGTGATTTACACTGAGGTTGTACTGAATTTTGTATGAAGTGGTATGTAGTACATTTCTATAGAAACCCGCAGTTAGAATAACAAGACTGGGGTCAGCTTATAACCAGTCTGGAAAAGCCAGAGAGGTTCAGTTGTCTTTCCTGACCTGATATTTGTGAGGAAATCCTGGCCGGTGTGGCGAATCTCGGGGCATGTCAGAGTGAGAGCTGCTCTCATGGCTCCTGAGAAAAGCTGCTGCAGGTTGGGCAGGTGGAAGTTGACCTGCAAGGTGCAGTCAGTCACCGGGAAACCGGGTTCTCCCTGACCATTGTTGCTGTGTTAAGCATTTCCACTGGTGGTGGGAAAGTCTGCGTGTGAAGGCTACGAGCTGGTGTGGCTATTTTTACTTCCCTCCTGTCAGCCCACACTCGGACAACCTGTATGTGGGCTGTGGGAAAGTGATAGCTGGCTTCAATGCCAGCAAGCTTGAACTTGATGATGGAGCACGGAGACTAGATATCAGATGCACAGAAGGTAACTTTGACCTTCCACTAAGCCCCAGAGACTGATGCATCTAAGCCCCCATGCTCCTGCAGAATAATCTAGGACGCGTTCCTTGGCAGAAACCCCACTGAGCATTTCTCCAGCTGCCGGGTTGCCAGCTTGAGTGAGTTTTACTGCAAGTATCACTATATTTGGCAATTTTCTTACAGCCTAAGCTCCTGGAAATGGGTCATTAGTAAAAATAAATAAATAAAAAAGGAGTTGCTTCACTCCCACCCCTTTTAGCTTGAAATCCTAGGTTTTATCAGAGGACCTAAGAACAGGCACACTGCCTGCCCGAGTCCTCAGAAGCAAGAACCTGAGACTGCTCTTTCCAAATGCTCTGACTTGGGACACCTGGCTCACCTTTAGTAGGTGATTCAGGTTAGCGATACCATTATTTGAATACCTCCCAAGGAATTTTCTCTAAGTAGGTAATTAAATATAGGTTTAAAAGGCAATATTGGAAAAAAAATAATCCTACTTCAGATTTCTTTGGGTGTTTTTCCTTTATCTCAGAAGACAGTTTCTTAAGTTGCCACAAAAAACACTGAATGAAGTTTGACTCCACTGAAGGAAAGAGTCAGATTTATTGGGACTAAAAAGGAAGTTGTCCAAAAGAGATTCATTAATTAGGAGGCCTAATCACAGCCAATAAGACAAATGCCCAGGACATCCACAGACTAATATACATCTTTTGGCAGTCACCACTCCCCACAGGCTTGCCTGTCTGTTGCTGCCTGCTGTATGGCTTCCACCGCAGAAATGATGTGATAACACTAAAACCAATTTGGCACTTTCCACATGAGAGGACGAGTGTGTTCCCCACCCTGGAAATGCAGCCTCCAGCTGTCTTGCCCTATGCCAGAGGTTTCTTAATACTCTGGAATTAGCTGACTAAGAGATGAAGCAAACTAACAGAGCATTTGCTATCTGTTCAGGCCGTCTAAGCTTTCCATCAAATAAACCTTGGTCTGATTCTCAGCCCTTTGGGAATGGTTGCCCACAGCTAACATTTGCTACCCCAAATAACCCTGTGGTGACCTTTGCTGCAAAGCTGAAGCCAAGAAAAACCCTGTTTAACATAACAGTGCACATCTTAGCACATCAACTTGAACCATCCTGACCTCTGAGCTGCCAGGGTCTGTACAAATTAATTTTAACAATAGACAGTGTTGAAAGGAAGGAATGTTTCAAAGGAATTTAAAAAATCTCCCTTATCCATCTCTTCTCATATAAGAAATAGTCAGGAGGCCTACTTTAGAAAAATGAAAAGTGCTCCTTGTTGCAAAACAATGGGCTTTATAAAGGGAGGGGGAACTCTTTGGCTTCTTGCATCTTAGCATGGCAAAATGAAATTTCCCACAACTGGGCGCTGCTTCTGGAAAATCAGCCTTTAATTTCCACTGGGGAATTGCCTTTATTTCCTGGGATGCCTCAAAGATACCATTGGGGTTTGCCTTTCTTTTTCGTAGCTGCTGCTAATACTTCTATTAAGCAAATAAGTTAAGTCTTCCCACTTCACTGGTTTGTACTTTGCCTCATGTTTTCCAGGGCTTTTGTGTGAATGACCAGACTGGGAAAGGAAAAAAGCCATTCTCCATATGGTAGTTAGAACTTAAATCAGTTAATGATTGAAGGAGCCCATCAGAAAGGAGATACATAGGGAAATGAGGTCTTCAGCCTCTGGGGCAGACAGGCTTATCACTTCTGCTGAAGAGGAAGCTGGCTTGGGTTAAGTCTCGGGTGTTTCCCCCAGGGGTAGACTTATTCCTCTGCTCCTCCTCTGCAGCAGCTTTGACTCCAGCAGCCTGTAAGTAGGGAGGATTATTACAGCAGGGGGGTGAAGTTGGAGACAATGAGAAACGCTGATGATAGTTTAAAAACTCATGTAGAATGGCTTTAACAGTTTGAAAGCTGTATGTTGAGCATAGATAAAAGAGATGGAAGCTTATTCCTGAAGCGTCCAGTGGACTTCAGTAATTACACCCATGAAGCCACCTGTTTTTGTTTATTTAGCCAGTGTAATTCGTTGCAATTGTCCTTTCTGGTTTCCTGCACAAATGCTTTTCTCTTTGCAATTGAGATGTGCTGCTGAAGGCAGCACAGGGTGTGAATCCAAGTGCATCCCCAGATGCAGAGGTAACAGAGGAAGATACCCCCATGAGCAGCGGAGGGGTCTGCTGCCAGCACGGGGGTGCTGGGGGAGCATGTGAAAGGGCTGCCCTCTCCTCCCAAACATTTTCAAAGCCAGGGACTTCGAGGTGTGAGAAGCTGCAAGGGCTGAAGGGGAGAGGACTGGATGTTTAGTGTAGACGGAGATAAGATAAACTGATATTTCTCTGAACTTAGTGCAGCTTTCCACACACAGCCTTCAAGATCCTGTGAGGTTGCGGAGGTCCTCTTGCAACTAATAGAGTAATGACCTTGAATTTGCTTCCAGCTCAGCTGTACTGCTGGAGGACAAGGCATTGCTTGTGAGCAAAAAACATTAAAGCAACACAGAGATTTGCCTGCATAGCTCTGATCTTCAGGAGGTTTGGGTATCCTTTTTGAGGCCCCACTTGCAACGAGGAATTGCAGATAAGCTTCTGCAATAGTTAATGTGTAAAGTTTTTGGATTTATTCTCACTGGTGCCTCTCCTTTTGCTTACAGTGTTGACAAATACACTGTTGGATGCTGGTTTTTGTTTTACATGGGTATTTTTTTGCTGCACAAAGAAGGTAATCATATGCATGCTTATATGTGCATGCTGAGCAAGATGAGTGTGCTTTCATAACATAAGTGCTGTGGGGGGCTTGGGGGGGAAGATATTAGTTTACTTTAATTTGAAAATAATTAATAATGTGTCTCAGTCCTTTTTCAGATTGTAACCTGAATACTGAGTCTTGACTAATTTTTTATGCTGAGGCAGTCTGCTGTGCTGAGCACGTGTGATCACAGACAAGTAGAAATTTTTGTAGTCTCACACCTGAATTAAGGCTAAACCTTTCTATTTCTTATCAATTTCTGGTTATAAGATACAACAAAACTGGGGGGCGGGGGGGAATGAACAAATTGTTAGATTAGTGTACAGATTATCTTTAAATTGTGTCTGGACTTGCTACGTGACTCAGTGGAAAATATTAGTGACCTCTTCCTTTATAACTTTGACTTCCTGCAAGCTTATCTGTTCAAAAGATCATGCGAGATGCTTCCATTGCAGATCCTGTAAGAAATGTATATTCAGCAGGAGAAACATCTGACTGAGCAAAGACTAACTTACACAGTGGTTTGGAAGCCACGTGTTGAAAAGTGCTGGGGAAAAACATCAGGGAGAATGATAAAAAGAGATGAAAGCAGTTCAGATGGGTGAAGAATGCTGATTTAAAAATGTGAACCATCTGAACACTGATGAGTGGGCAGGTTAAAATAACTTCAGGGCACACCTAACTTGCACAACAGCCGTGTACTGTAAGGCAACTCCCACAGGACATCACCTGCAGTGATTTAAAATTGGAAGGTGTGGGAGTGTCGAGGTACTGCAGAGAGCAATCTTGCAGCAGCAGAGTGCAAGTAGGAAATGGGTCAGTTGGAGTAATAGCTTTCTTCCATGTGGTTTGTGTGAGCCAAGCCAAACAAATGTGGAGCACTGGGTTATCACAGTCATGATTTTTTTTTTCCAGTGTATTAGAAATTGCAATGAAATTTGGTCATCCAAGTGTAACTTTATGAATCCTCTCTCTATTTGGACGCTGCCTTGAGCCCTAAAGTCAGCCGTGTTTGTCTAATGTTCTAGGCTTTGTCTAGATCATTAAAATAGACTGTTTGGAAACGTAATAGTGTGGTCTCACATTCTCGGGAGGTCAGCAGAAACGCAGCCTGAAGTATCTCTGCTAATACCACCTGCGGTTTGTTCTCTCCTCTGCATTGTGGTAGGCGATTTCCCCATTTGTGCTGAAACAACTGGATGTGTGACCACACTGAAGTGGATAAAGGGGCTGACCCAGTTAAAAAAAAAAAAAAAACAACAAAACTAAAATGAAAGAAACCTCTAACGTGTATTTAACCCCTGCTGTATCAGTTCCATACACAGGGGTGTTGGCCTCAGCAGAGGCACAGTGCAGGAATGAGGGACAGAGAAGGGAATGTCTTATACTGGTGTTACTGCTGAGTTCTTTTTCATGTGAAAACACAGTCTTAGTTACAGCTTTGGTTTAAGCTTTGCCCTCGGCTTTGATGTACTTTAGCAGCTTGCAGAAAGGTGATAGTGTGTGGTCACTGTGGTTTTGGTCCCTCCTGATGGCCAGTGTGAGCAGGCAGTGTGTTATCAGAGGCATGTAAGCTGTGTGGGCTGTTCGGATGTGATGAGGTGGTGGCTCCTGAGGCACAGGCTGGTAATGAAATCCAAGCTTGCCCCTGCTCCCATTCCCCTTTGCTGATCACAGCTGGCTGGTACTAGTGGCTCTTAAGTCCTGCCATTAAGTGGCCTTTGAAACAAATAGGTTAGAAAGAAAACTCCAGAAGAAGGTGCTTGGCTTATTTTTAATTCAGATCAGGTAAGTGATCTGTCACTAATTAGTACACTGAGTTATACTGCAGTGTAGCAACTGAGGCTGACAATGACTGTGGTGCAGGGGGTGAATGGTAAGGCTTATGGTGGGGAGGGCTGGATTTGCTTGAGTCAGGCTTGTAACTGATAGTCACACCACTTGATTAAGCTGGTGAGTTCGTGTAAGGGCATAGTGTGCTTGATGGTCTAGCAATGTGTTATTTATTTTCCTTGGAACACAGCCCCCTCAGGCAGACTTTGTTTCATTTGGACCATGCATCCCTCCACTCATGCACAAGCTGTCCAAAACCCCCAGGTATTAGTAGGGCACATATTTCCAGGTCTAGGTCTGACATTCTCTACCCACTCCCTTTAAGTAAATCTCTATCTTATCCTAAAGGAATGTATTTAGATACTTGTGCCACCCATTCTCCTTTTTGGAAAATACAAAACCCCTGGCAGAACTGTGAAGTGCACAACTCCTTCATGCCACTTCAGTGTGCATGCAGCATCTGTAGCAGAGGTACAGGAGTCATTCTTACTTGGGTCTGGTACTAGGCAACAAATAATGTAGCTACTGGTGCTGTGCCAGTTCATACCAAATGAGGAAGAGGTTCCCCTCTCACCCACTTGTGTGATGCTCTCCCCTTCACCCCATGATGATATGTGCAGAGCACCATCCTTTCCAGGCTGTGGGCAGAGGAGGGCTGCAGCTTAGACCTTGTGCTCCCTGCCTGGTCCCTTTGGAGACAGGCTTGCTCACAGTTCCCCTGTGTAAGGACTTTCAGTGGTAAAGAGAAGGCAGCTTATGCTGTACCCACTGTGCATGCAGCCAGACATGGGTTTTGCTTTTGCTCTCTTAATGCTATGCTTGGTATAGCAGAAGCAGGCAGGCACATGATCTCCCTGAAGGCAGGATCCAGTGTTACTGTAGAAACTGGCCACCAGCTTCTTTTGTAGCTAGCAGCTGTCACGGTGTGGTTACAGCCAAAGCGTGTCACTCCTACAGTGTCTGCAGGCTCTGGAGTTCTGTTTCTGCTACCGAATCCTTTGTGCTACTGCTTGGACATTAATTCTGCACCGTCTATCAATATGTGTTAAGATATTTCTGAACTGTATTTATTTTTAGAACAATTTTTAATAGTATTTGATGTTCTTTACAGGTTTCATTTTCCTTCACCAATACTTCAAGGCACAGAGGAGCTGGTAAAGGCATTGCCATGAAACCTAACTTGAAGCAATGGAAACAACTCATGCTCTTTGGTATCTTTGCATGGGGTCTGCTTTTCCTGGTCATATTCATCTATTTTACAGATAGCAACACTGCTGATCCAGTTCCGAGTTCCTTTTCTTACATTGAAACTAAGAGACTTCTGCCCCTTCAGGGCAAGCAGAGAGTCATCATGGGAGCCATTCATGACCCATCATTCTCTGAAACCATTGATGGGAATGAGGTACTTCTTAATGAAGATCTCCTAGGTACTTTTAAATCAGGGACTGGAAATTCTAAGAAATGGACTGTATTGGAAGAGGCCTTTAGAAATGAAGATGAGTTTTTTCCATCCCAGTTAGGAAGAAAATCAAAAAGTGCTTTTTACCAAGTGAATGAGGATTATTTATTTGCTGCTGGTCAGCCTCAGTCACACAACCATCTTCAAGAGATAGAAAAATTCATTTCAGCTGACATGAATAATCCAAAAGGAAATATTTTACAGAACAACTGGAGCCATCAGAGAAGAATGAGGAGGAGGAGCACAAAGCATAGGAGAGGCCAGATCCTTGATGAATCTGATGACTGGGATGGGCTGTATTCCACAATGTCGAAATCCTTTCTTTACAAGCTTTGGAAAGGGGATGTCTCTTCCAAGATGCTAAACCCTCGACTGCAGAAGGCGATGAAAGATTATTTGAGTACCAATAAGCATGGGGTGCGGTTCAAGGGGAAACGAAACTCCAAGTTGACAGGAGACCAGCTATTCTGTGAGCTAAAGGAAAGAGTGAATGTGAAAACAATAGATGGCAAGGAGGCTCCCTTCTCCACTCTTGGATGGGAAAAGCACGTTCCCCAAATTCCACTGGGCAAATTATATACACATGGCTTTGGGAGCTGTGCAGTAGTTATGTCTGCTGGTGCAATACTGAACTCCTCTCTAGGGGATGAAATAGGTGGGTGAAATGCATCTATTCCTGTCTGTATATATATGAATATGTGTGTGTTCATGTTTACCTTTCAAAAGGTTCATGCTTCTCCAGCACAGATCTGTAAAGTCTGGTGGTTGTCTCTCACCAGAGTAGCATGAATGTAAACTAATGGACTTCAGTGAAGCTGTTCCCTTTCAGAACAATATAACTGAAAGGAAAATCAGGCCTGAAGTCATAATCTAATTTAAAGAAAACAATGATGCCTTCTTATCATATTACAGCTTGTAGTATGAAGGAGGCACTGGTTTCATCAGATCTGCCACATTCAACATTTTTCTGCAATGTGCATCTATTTCTTCAGCAGATCAGAGCCATGTTCAGGTTTTATTTATCTGCAAAGCTGTGTTGTACTGGTCTTTGTTTTGCAATGGCTCATGAGAAACTGCTGTTGTATGGCTGTCCCAGACATTTGTCTCCATGTCAAGAAGCAGTAGAGTGTCCTCTTCATCTCTTGCATGTTCAGAGTTCACAGACATATAGAATTCAGACCTTTGAGTAGCTTCATGCACTGAGATCAAGTCCCCTGGCCTCTTTTCTGAGACTGAATTTAAATGAGTTCAAGTATCTTCACCCATGGTTTTCCCATTGCTGCACTGAATCATTGAGGTTACAGGTGTGCTGAGATGTCAGTGTCACTCGGAATTCCCCACCTCAAGGTGGGAGCTTTGTGGTAGCTGTTCAGAAAAGGATGGTGGGGCCATAAAACTAATCCCGGTGAGTTTTATTTTTTCTTTTCAAAAATGAGTGTCACTACTTGTGTTAATGTCTCAGTAGTTCTTCATTTTAGTAGCACATGTGCGGTATGCTAAGAGTGTTGAAAGAAGGATGAAATGTATGTCTCAAACTTGATTCTGGAACAAGAAGGGTTCTCTCTTTCAGCTCTCTATAAAAACCTTTTGATGTTCACTCATTAATCCTGCCCATCTTCCAGGACTTCACATCCCAATGCTTGCTTCATCACACTGTATCATCTCTTTGACACAGTTTCCTTTAAATCTCTGGGATATGTTGGAGCTGCTGGGGTTATCAAACTACTACGGTAGGCTTCCAGCACAGCAGAGGTGCCCAGCTGGCCTGCAGCTAAAATCACACCAGAGTAACCTCCAATTTCACAGGAAGACTCACTGATTTAGAAATCTTTGGGGTGAAAAAGCTTAGCAGTTCCTACCTTCTCCAACATGTTATCTTTGACTGAAACAGAATCTTCTGTCAGTGTTCCCCAGTACACCCAGTTTACACCAGTATGGATTAGTTCTGTACTGTAGAATCCATAGCACGTTGTGACGTATTTACATAATTACGTATTACAGCACACTTCAAGTCATATTTGCACACTCAGGTACAGCCCAGGTATGGTCTTGGGTAATTGACATGGTACCTGGGGCCTGCTTGCTCCTGTGCGTACTCATTTTTTTAGGAAGCTTCTGGGCACAGAAGCTTATGCCATCTTCTATGGAAGAACTTTGGATTTAAATGGGAAATTGTCATCTGATGCCACCTAAAGGGAGGAAAATGGGGTTTGAAAAAGCCTACATAGAACTTTCAGATCTCATCCATGTTGTGCAAGGAAATGTTGGGGCACCAGGAATCACAGAAGGTTTTTTCTAAGTGTCTCTCAGGCCGTGGGCAGATACCTGTGACTGAGAAGATTTGGCCCAAACTGTGGGGGACCAAGTGACTGCTTACAGCAGTGGTAGACAAGGGGGAGTGATTTTAACCTAAAAGAGAGGAGACTTAGATTAGATGTTAGGAAGAAATTCTTTACTGTGAGGCTGGTGAAGCACTGGAACAGATCATCCAGAGAAATTGTGGATGCCCTATCCCTGGAAATGTTCAAGGCCAGGTTGGATGGAGCTCTGAGCAACCCAGTCTAGTGGAAGTGTCCCTGCCCATGGCAGGGTGGTTGGAACTAGAGCCAACCCAAACCATTCTGTGATTCTATGGTTTATTCTCCCAAGAGAAAAAAACCCGCCTAGGAAAGAAGCAGCAAAGGACATTTCCCTTCATAGGCCTTTAGCTCCCTCTTCTGTGTTTCTATTAGAAACACAAGCAAAAATGTTAATTTGTGCTCTGCTTTTTGCCCTCCTCTCCTCTCTCCCCTCTCCTCTGACTGCTTTTAAATGAAAGTAGGCTTGGAAATATTGTGCAAGTACAGCAAACACTTCCATCGTGATTGTGCTATTAATTGAGAGAACCAATTATTTTGGCATCACTGGAAGTAACGGGGATCTGTGATCAAACCCCAAACTTTTTTAGATCTTTAAAATACTGATCTACAAATATGTACTAGGATTAAAATCAGTTTATTTAAAACCAGCTATTATCAGTGTTAAGCTGTGTCCTGGTCATACATTTTTGGCGAAGGAGAAGTTTTTCATCTGTATACAGCATGAGTGATGTTGGAAATGCATCACACTGTCTCTCAGTTAAGCTGCAAACCATACAATTCCCATTTCATAATCCAATTCCCGGTTCCCAGTCAACAGATTGTCTAAAAGTTGTCAATCACAGGTCCAAATTTATGTTCTTAAATTCATTACAACACGTTTTTGTTTTTCTTTTCCTTCTCCAAATATGTGGAGTACCTGCAGCTTCTATTCATTTCTCCTAGCTCCTACACAATCAAGATGCTTGTGTTAAGGCAGAGGAGGTCTAGGTGTTGAGGCTAGGGCTGTCCCTGCATGGGGACACAGGAAAAACTTCCACTCCTTAGGTTCTGAGGAGTTGGGTTTGGTGGGCATCTGGCAAAAATCCCTCTTTTCAGACATGACATGTTAAAGCAAACATGTGTGTCTGGGATCAGGCTACTAGCTGCATGCCACCGTGTTTCCTTCTATGGAGTACAAGAAGTGCAGAGTAAAGGAGGGAAAAGATGAAAGATCCCAGTTTGATAGGATCAGGCCAAGCCTCCATTGAGGCAAGTTGGTTATCTTTGTAGACTTTTGTCTCCTCCAGTTTTTGAGCTACAGACAACACATTTTAAGTGTAGAGATGACCAGCTGTACAAGGTTAAGGCATTTCATGCCCGTGTTGCCCTGAATCGTATTCTCAACTTCCATCGATAGAAGGGATAAAAACAGATCAAATAGAAGGCTATCAACAGGGGCTGTGTGTTTCTGGACAGTGGATAAAATGTCTTGCCCTCCTTCACACCTTTTGGGCTTTGAGATCCCCTTAAAAGAAGCACTGGGAGGGCGATTATCTCTTACCCAACGGAGGCTTGCACGTGGTGTCTACCCTTGACCCATACTTGACCTTGAGCTGCTTTCTATTCTCCATGTTTCCAAGGTCAACAGCTTGTGGGGAAACTTTGACATTTCAACTCTGTTAGATCTTTGCTACCAAGGGATCCTGAGGTTTCTTTGTGTGAGCAGATGTGTGGGCTGGCTTCCATACAGAGGCTCTTTAAGATCTGTACTGAGCTTGAGAATAAGTACACAGTATGATTAATAGATTTGGGGTAGTCTGAGATTTTCAGGTATTATAAAATAGTGTGAAACACAAGCTTATAGTTAAGCATTGTTATTCATTCAAATGTGCAATTAGATATCCCTGCAGTTTACATGCTTTTGCATGGAGTAATTCTCTGTAAATTTTGTGATAGAAGTAGTGAGCAATTGTGTGTACTGGGTGTACTAATAATCTTCCCACACTAAGTCTGTCCAATTAAGAGAAGTATTTAAGCATTGCATGCTAAATTAATAGATGATTCTGAACTTTTTTCCCAGTGGACTTTTATATTAATAACATATGGCAGATGCAAGAGGATTTTTGTTTGTGCATAGTAGAATGTTCATCATCCTTAGAATATCCAGATTAGGACAAATGTGTAAGTTTTGTATTATTTTAGATAACTGGTTTTATTTTACAGTTCTGTATACTAAGAAAAAAGAGTTACCCCTCATTTATGCTCCTAGATTCTCATGATGCTGTTTTAAGATTTAATTCTGCTCCAACACGTGGCTATGAAAAAGATGTTGGAAATAAAACAACCATGCGGATCATTAATTCTCAGGTAAGATCTTCCTTTTCTGAGTTCAAGTCAATGTCTCTTCTGTACAATATGACAGTAAGTCAATAACCTCTGAAAAAGCATTGGTTAATATGGGGAGCAGGTAGTGATTCAACAGTCATGATGCAGAGAAGGTGAAAGTTTTCCCTTACAGGGATGTTTGCACGGCAGTCAGTGTGGAGTGGTTGCGGTAGTTACTCCATAGCTGTGTTTGAGAGAACTGGTTTGTAAAGTTTCTCATGCGAACTAAGCTGTAAAGGCTCTGCAGGATGCCAGAGCTGTCAGTACAGGAGACCTTGACTGCACTGCCTCCAGGATCTTCGCAGAGTTCAGGCTGTGGCGGTCCCAAAGCTATTCTCTCATATTTTCCAGTTCCCCAATTATTTCCTTGCTGGAAGGCAAAAGAAATGGGAACTGAGTTGTGTAACTTTAGGCAAGTCATCATTGCTTAAGAAATTGGAAAGAACTAGTAAAAAACTTTAATGCGCTCTGGGTATTACACATCAGGTGAATTTGTTCATCTGAATGGAAACAAGAGAAAATGGGATTTTCTGTGTATGGGTGTAAGTAAATAATTGTGACTTGAGCTACAGTGACACCTTATGGTTGAGATTAGTTTTTCAATTTCAAAGATGCTATTGCCTGAATTCCAGTCTTGGGCAAACTAAACCTCTTTCCTCTTTATGAAATACAGACAAAAAATCAGCAACAGAATTTCTGTGAAATTTTATGACATACTGAAATGGTAAGTTTACTTAGTCAACACCAGGAGTATGGTTGGCCATGTAGCGTGCTCTGCACATACTGATTCTTGTTGAAGGAGAGAAAAATTTTCAGTTACTGTAATTTTATGAGTTCATTTCAGACTGCCCATGCAAAGTCTGTTCTTGGTGGGTGTGCTTCCTATGTGTATAAGCTCATGTTCTTTGCCATCAAATAGAGGACTGTTCGCTGTCATTGCGTTCACACTCATTTTATAGGTCTTAGTGAAGCTGCAGACAGACTAGATCTTTGAAGTGAGCTGGGTTAAATATACCCCCTTTCTTTTGTTCGTGAGAAGGAAGCATAAATATCTTATTCTGCCTTTAGTGCTGAAATCAGTGTATCAGGGAACATGGATTTTCATGTATTTTATTTTACTTTTTTTGGTTTTGTTGGGGTTTTTTCCTTTTCTTTATGGTTCTTCATTTTACTGTTAGCCGGAATGTCCTGATGGAGAGTAATTGACCATGCCTGAACTTCTGAGCTGGGCCAGAAGAAAGGTTTAGAAACTCTTCATAGTTTACTAGACTCAGTAGGCTCCCTGTAGAAGAGAGAAATGTTCTCAGGGAGTGATCTGAGCTCTTTTAGCTTCCCAGAAAATTCAGAGAGATTAAATGTCTAAATTAGCTGCTCCCCATGCAGGGTAGACAGGGGTCTTCTGGCTACCAGAGCTGCTGGAGTACGTTCCCACTGGGGTGGTAATGGAGGGTCCCATGGTCTTCTCTTGTGCACTGTGTAAGGCCTCTCTCTTGTGCTCCCATAAGGCCTCTCAAGAAAACAGAGGGCATGGTTGAGGTTCTGGCCAGGTCAGCTCACATGGCTTCCTCACAAGTGTTTGTATTCCCACCACCTTTGTGCTCCTTCAAAGAGGTCAGAAGCCATGCATGAGTCTGGCCACCTGCTGAGAAATCAGCCTTGCCCTCTCTGAGAGTGAGATCTGCACAGGCCACTTGATGGGAGTTGCTTTCCCTGCCAGTACTATAGCTGGGTTACCTGTACAGGTTTACTGACCCTCCTCCCCTCTTCACTGCTGGAAACTCGTGCATTCACTTCATTAAAAGGCTGCTGTGGCCCCTTCTTCCTTCATATTCTCTGCTGTGAAAGCCCAAAGGACATGAAGGAAGCCTGTGCAGTGGCAAAAGATACTGTTATTGCAGAAAAAACTCGTCTCATACATATGAATGCAGGCTCACTGAGAGCAAAATTTGTATGGACAACACCTCCAGAGGACTCTTGCTTACTGAAAGGCAAATAAGAGCTCCTTTGTGTGGTAAGTGTGGAACCAAGCTTTTAAAATCTTGACCTTTTGGTCAATTTACTCTGTATACTCAAAAAAGGAGTTTACATTCTGAGGTGAAAATTGCTCTGAGAAATGAAGTTAGGGATGCTGATAGCAGCATGACTAATTCTGTTCTTACTGTAGAAGGCTGATGGAAGTCATTAAACTCAAAGTTTATGGTAGGAAGAATATTGCTATGGCAACAATATTATTTTACTGAGGAAAAATATGCATAATCAAATATGGCTCATTGGATCCTAAAGGGAAATGAAAATTATTATGAATTTATTTGGCTGGAATGTTGATTATTTTAACAGATGGAACAAAATTCGTGCTGTTTTGACCTATGCTGAACCTGCCTGACATTGGATGCACCAGGAATCAAAGAGATCTGGTTAGACATGGAGGGTCCCAGTGAGGTGGGATGATCAGGCAAAGTACTGGGAGATGCAGGAAGGAGTTAGATGAGAGCAGTAGATTACAGCAAAGTGACAGTTAGTTCAAAAATAGCCCTATTCCATGCCTGTTGTTGGAATTGTTTTTCTAGGTATACCAATTTGTACAGTCATGGTCTAATTTGCATTTTTGGATTGAAATGAGACTGACTTGCTGTTGAAATGAGAAAGCCACAAAAAGGTGGTTGGGGATGGGTGGCAGGGAAAGACATTACCCTTGGGGGCTGTAGCCCTTCAAAGAAAGCTGCTCTGTGTCCGAGAGGATCCCACAGGTGATCTGAAATACTGCAGCTTTCGCTTTCAAGTTCCAGAATACACGGTAATGTTGATACACAATTACGCAGCATCTCAAGCAGTCCCATCGCATCCCTCACAGATGGAGAGTAATTCAGCATACTGCTACTTCAAACTGTCATGAGTGCTGTTTATGGCTAAGCTTTTTTTGTATGTTTTTTTTACAAAACAAGATGCTTAAAATCAACCCGAACTAAAGCATAACAAACAGCAGCGTGGGTAGGACTGTTCACTTGAGAAGAGGATTTTGCCATTTTTCTGGATCCCACTTGCTTTTAATGCTGTGCAATTCTTTACATCTGTGTTTGCAGATTCTCACCAATCCAAACCACCACTTTGTCGACAGCTCCTTGTATAAAGATGTTACCTTAGTAGCCTGGGATCCTGCTCCCTACTCTGCAAATCTGAATGTGGTAAGGTATCCACTTAGACCTTTCTTCCCAGTTAGTTGAAAGTACTGGAGAAAATTAATTTACTACTTTAGTCTCCTGGTTCTCCCTTTTCACCATGAACCCCAGGTTCTGTCTTTATCTGAGTGGAGAATGCTATGTCTATAACAATTGGTCAAAATTTGTTTATTGGTCAAAAACTTTTTAGTAGCCAGCAATTGTACTAGAATGGACTGTTCTGAGGTGCTAGGATAGATGGATGATGGCATTTGTTCGATAAAACTTTGCTATTTTCACGTAACAGCGAGTTTTCTGCATGCTTGCCAAGGAGGGAACATTGCTAGATTTCAGAAGGAGGTTTTATCAGAAAGGTGAAAAATTGCATCCATTTTCCCCCATCTTCCCGTCTGCCTTACCAAACAAAATACATACTAGCGAAAATCTCTCTGGGTGCCTTCCCCATTTCTCAGGCCCCCACCCCACCAGTCTTCCCTTTATGTCCACTGTCCCACAGCCATCTGTGCCCTGCTGTCCACCCCCTCACTGAGAGCAGCGGATGTCCATCTGGTTGTCACTGGGGGAGTCTCTACTTCGGCTGTTGCCGCAGCTCCAGTAGATAAGTTGATCTGATGGCTTTTGGCACAGGGAGCTTGGAGCTGAACAGGCTGCAAAGTAAGAAAGTAAGCCTTTGTCGGCTGAACTCCCTTAGCAACAGATGCCAGAGGCTGCCTGCTTCCTACGCAGGCTGCCATCAGCCTGCGTCATGTGCTGCTGCTGCCTCCGTCAGGAACAGGGATGCTTTCAGAGGAAGATTCACCCCCTGGGCCCAGATATCATGTCAAAGCTCTTTGAACCTCTTCTGTAATGTGGACCTGTGAGGGCAAAATGGTCTTGGCTCATCCCACAGTGGTCAATTACTTATGGGGAATCTCTGTATGAAGAAAGGAAACAAAATAGCCCAGAGTGAGGAATGCCTTTCTAGCAGAAGCATTCACCAGTGCAGGCTGCTTTGGTACCTTTGCTTTTGTTCTGCAGAACCCAAATGAAGCCAGTTTATGCTATTATACATGCAGTGTTCAAAACACGTTTAATGCTATTAAAAAACATCTGACTTTTTTCCTCCCAGTGGTATAGGAAGCCAGACTACAATCTGTTCACTCCCTACGTACAGCATCGCAGGAAGAATCCAACCCAGCCATTCTACATCCTCCATCCAAAGTTTATATGGCAGCTCTGGGACATCATTCAGGAGAACACTAAGGAGAAGATACAGCCAAACCCTCCTTCTTCAGGGTTTATTGGTAGGTGTATCAAAGATAGTCCCAGTAGACATGTTAGATTAAAAAAAGAAATTAAATGTATACATTGCATGAGGATTGAATCCATGCATGTGTACTGTTTGGTCTTGGTGCTCTATACAGAAACAATGACTAGCAAAAACACACAGTATGAGAACTAGAAAATAGTTGAATGAATTTGATGTTCTGCTTTCTTGCCCTTCACATCCATAGTATGCATACCATATATATAAAACATATATANTTGTATTATTCCATATTAATTTATCTGTTGAGGACCTACTCAGTTCTGAAGTTCCTTGTTGGGATCATAGAGCAGAGAATCCTCAGACAACAAGTGAAAGAAGATGGCAGATCGTAAAGACAGGATGAAATCAGTGGCAGGCTGAGCTGTATTCCCTACATAGGCCAAGGGCTTCCAGTGCTCAGTCTGAGTACTTCTCTTGTTCACTGGAAGCAAGAGTGTTTCACTGTATTTTTTGGTCCTTCCTTAGTATTTCTTGGGGGATAATTTGGCACTGTGCCCACAATTCGTACAGCAAAACAACTTATCTGATGTACAACAGTCCTGACTGTGAATGTCTAAAGGATGCAAGTAGTCAGAGTGGCAAGGCTGAGTTGGTCATCCTTGCTTATGTTCTAGACTCAGAGGGCAGTAGAGCTTCAAATACCATCTTCCACTCTGGAAACTCCATCCTTTCCTCACTGACATTGTGATATTGATCTAGGTATTTGCTGCAGTCAGAAAATGGTTTGGTTTTTTTTCTTTGTATCTGAATCTGAAAGCAAAGACACCTGAGATTGCATCTGATATGGGAAACCCAGTTTTGAGCATTTATCTTGATTCTATATGCAGTAGTGGCATCCTAGGATACTGTGGAGCACACCAAAGGCCTGAGAGAGGGTGCAGAAGCTCCAAGAGGGATGACATAAAGGTGTCTGGGAGATGCCCATCTATGCCTTGAGTGGGTTGTGCATACCTGGAACATGAGTGGAAAGTAAAGGAGGCCTTGTGCGTTGTACGAGGGGGGCTTGGCAGTTGGTTACTTCTTGAAGTGAGATTTTTTTGGAACCTGCTTGTAAAAATTCACAGGGAGAAGACAGCTCATGTGGAATGATCTCACCAGCTGCATTCACATTTTGCAAAAGTGTTTCTTGTAGCAATGAAGTTGTTGATAAAAATAGGTTAAAAGCTGCTGATTGTAAGAATAGTGAAGAGGATCATTGTGCTGTCAATCTGTACTTCCACCATACATACAAAACACTTCAAAAGCTTTCTTTGAAGAAATGGAATTAATTTCACTATGAGAATAGAACAGCAATCTTCAATCCCAAATCTAAATGTTAGTGACAAAAAAATATCCTTCAAGCAGAGAAAGCTTTGAAAATATCAACCATTAAACAAAATTTTAACAACAAAAGCTGTACAGATAAATATACTCTGTGTACAGATGCAAATTTGCTGTCTTCTCCTCTCATGGGAATTTTATGTATATTGTTCTTTTCCAAGGAGCAGTGCTTTTTGGTATGCTGTTACTAACTTTAAAAAAACAAGGTAGTAAGACAAACTTATTGGATGTCATATCCACCTCATTTCATAACTAGCTGCTGTTGTGATAGATGTATTTTAAATATTTTATTAGGGAGAGTCTTCCTGTTTTGGTAACCTTATTGAATTAATGTCTATGCATTGCACATGTAACATAATCTAAATACAGAGGTAGCACAGAAACAGCAACTGCATATTGTCAGGGACATAAAGGGCAAAATAAAGCATAAAAAATATAATGCAGCTTGGCAGAAATCTGAGAAGTCATGTTGGTCTTCAGGTCAGGTATCTCTCAATCACTCATGCAGCAAATAATCCTGTTGGAACTGAAGCTGACAGACACAACTGAGTGCACCTGTATGAAAGGGGTATCCTGAATATTGAGCTTCTACCTGATTCTTATAAAATCTATAAAATGATTTCCTATAGAATTAGTAGAAAGATTGAGTAAGTGATGGCCATCATAAAATATGAGTGTCTTAACTTCAAGAAGAGAAAATAATTTATTAAATGGCTTTAATGACACTACTAAATGCCATTGTGCTTAAAACAGCTATATAAAGGAAAATTGGCAGTTTTTAAATACAGGGTATGAATTTTTACAGAGATATATGTTCCTGAATCTAAGCAATTTCTAGCATGGACCATGATGATTCTAATCATCTAGAAAAGGTTACAAAAATGATTCTTAGTCAAGTGAAGCACTTTTGTTTCGAGCTTTTTAGCCTTCACTAGGCCCAGTTTACAAAATTGGACAAACGTATAAATTAAAACATGGAAACATCAGAATGTTGCCTTTCACAAATGTCATGAATGTTTTAGCATGGTCTTACACTGTTTCTTAAGTAATTACATTTATCACCTGATTGTATCTATTTCTGCCTGTTGGCACTATTTATAAGAAACTGAATCTTCCCAAAGGGAGCATGTTGGTGGAATGTGTCCTCACAGTGTTCTTCTGCAGCAATGAGTCATCATCCTTCCACAGTGACTGATGTCAGGGGAATCTTTTAACATCATTAATAACTGTATTAGAGTACTTAAGTCACAATATTATTAAATCTCCCAGAAAGGGGGCCAGTGGGGAAGAGGTCGTCTCACATGCTTTGATTTTAGAGGAATGAGAGAGAGACAAGAGGTAGAACTTTCCCCCTGTTTTTTTCACTGCATGGGAGCTAGGGAAAATAATGGTTTTTGCATTTCCTTTGGGGTATGAGGTGCCCTATATCTGCATAAATTCTGCCTGGACACCCTGGCTCCTTAAAACCCTGCTACATCAGCTCTGCACCAGCTCAGTGTTGCTGAGGAGAGGCAGTAACATTTGACAGCTGGTGGCTGGGGTGAGGGAAGCACAGTGCATGTCCCGGCTGTAGAGGGGAGAGGAGAGGATGGGGAGAGCAGGATTGGTTGAGGGGGAGATGGTCTGTGGGTAAAGGTCCATCAGGGTGAACCAACCTTTTGATTTTATCTGGGGGTCTTTTTTGGTTTGTTTCCTGAGACGCCAGCATGGACTTTCACTGGCTTGTAACTTTGCCTTATGCAGCATGTCATAGCTTAGCTAACGTCCCTCCTTGTTATAAATCATTTACTCTTTGTCTTCCTAGTCTAATCCTTATAGCTTTGAGAAGCCATTCCTTCATATTTTTGCATCATTTTTGCAGCTGCTGCCTTCATGCTTCTAAACAAATCTCTGCACAGCGTTCTCATCATCTTGCATTAGCATTAGGCAATTGCCATGGTGGCTTTTCACAGTTAAAGTTGTTGGTTCACATTTGGCTGAAAAATAAATTTGCTAAATGAGTATTGATATGTTTACATCTTGTCTTGAACTTGGATCTACGCCATTTTTCCCAGAAGAGATATAAGCATCCAACCACCGAACCTCAGATTTCGACTCCACTGGAAAATCCTAAATTAGCACTGTTGCTAGGGAAGGATTTGCCCTACCTTTTGGCAACAGAAGTAAGTCACCTCTCACTTCCTTTTAACAAGTCTTTCACTGTGAAATATGAACTCAGTCTTCCTCCCCTCTTTCTGTACATATCAAAGTTCAGTTTTTAATTGAATCTGACAGCATATAAAGTGTCAGTCTCTACTGTTACCATTCTGCTGTAAGACTTCCTGTACCGTCTAGCCAATGCAAACAACCTGTTCTGACCTTAATTTTTGTTGTCTGAAGACCAAGAGTAAAACTGCTGAGTATCTCAATTTCAGCATTCCACGTTCATTGGATGGGATGGTACATTAGCATTCGGAAAGTTTGGGGGCTTTTTAATAGTGTCGAGATTATATAAAGGCTTTTCTGTGGAGATTTTGCTCCTGTCCACTGTTTACTTAGTGGATTTTCTATAAAATCCTACTTATCATAGTCCATCAGTACACTTTGCTAATTTACCTCTTCAGAGGTGACTATATTGAAATTCACATTTATATACTCTTATAGAGCAGTGACTTTTATCTTTTAAAAGCTAGCTCAAAGCTGTGGCTGCAGTATTTTGGGTTGTTTTGGGCTTTTTTTACTGTCAAATCAAAACATGAACACAAACAAAAACATTCTACATTCATTCAAAACATGAATGTAGATTCTTACATTTTAGGTTGTCTGTGTAGGTGCTAGTTTTGCTATGTGCTGGAAGTTTTAGCATAACATAAAATCCACTGAACACAAAATAACTAAGCCCAGATTACTTTATTGTTGGAAGAAGGGAAATGTTGTTTGAGGCTTTACAGTTGATGTTATAGTTGTAACAGTTATGCATCATTAATAGTTGGTAACATTATTTTAACCTTCATTTGCATGCATCAAGACAATATCACAGTCCAGGCTATCATTATACTCCAACATTAGCAAGTCGTTGTATGACTAAGAACTCAAATTTAAAATGGCTTCGGAGAGCATGTTGCATAGAAGTATACAGCTTAAAAAAAAATGCACTTTCATGAACTGAAAGAAACAATTAGATATATTAAGAGTTGCCTTTATTGCTGTTATTCTGCTATTCTGCCAGCAGTTGGTACAGGAACACAATAATGCTCACTCTTTCCAGCTCAGTGTTGTTCAAGTATTACCACACAAATAAATAATACCTCCAATACATAAGCTTCAAATTATTCTTACCCTAATAAAAAGCAGACTGAAATTTGAGCATCTCCCACTTCCCAAAATGCAGACATAAAAGAGCAAACTCTCTTCTTAAATCACATTAAAAAAATCTTTATTATTCTTATGTATCACCCAAAATTAAATAATACATTTAGAATTACATAATATTCCTGGTCAGTATTTTCCAGTCTGTGCTCATATTACAGAATATATTTTTGTGAAGAATGTAGAGGTTTTTGCATTCACCAAGTTATAAATATGTCATTTTCTAGGTCTACTATGTAATGCTAGTATCTATACATCAAAGATGACAAGTATTGCACAAATTATTAAGCTTAGGCACAGGGCCACTTGGTGACAATTCTGTGATAAATAATTTGGTTTTCTTGTGGTTAGTATTTTTCACGTAGTTCATGAACTAAACAGAGGTAAAAGAATGCCTTTTTAGAAACAAAGTGCTTTAAAAAGCCAGAGCTCCTTTTACTACAAGTTCCAAAGAATAACTGAGGCACATTTGGCCCAGTTCCAAGGAGCTTCCTGTGGTATCTGCAATACAATCAAGAGAGACTGTAGTAGTAGACTATCATATAGAAAACTATGCATTCTAAATGCTTTATGCTTATTTGTAATACTTTTAAGTATGCAGATTATCAAACACAAACTTACTAGTATATCTAGCTAAATTATGTTCTGTAACTGAATTTACGAGGTGTGTGAAATGAGAGACATTATGAGTATAATAATCAGATTATGTGTATTTAAATGTTTTTGGCATCTCTTACATAATGTTAAAATGATTCTGTATTCTTGATGAACGTTTGAGTTACAATTCTAGATGCTTTCATACAGCATCTGTTGATTCATGTATATTAAACTATATTTTATTTATTTGTAAACTAGAAAACATTCTTTTTTAAATTAGAGTGCTAACCACAAAGCTTAATCGTACCATACAATATTCATGTTGGAAAATTGAAACCTTTGGAATTACTCAAATTGTCAAGAACAAATCGAAAAAACATTTTCTCTCTTTGATTACAATCCATAGTACATGTTCATTTGTAAAAACCATCCATGCAAGGAATTTAATCTTCATATAATTCTGATTTAAATGTTCTCAGTGCAAATTGTAAAAGCTAGGTTTATTTGTGCCAATTGGACTGAGTTTAAACTATACCCAACACTTCCTAACACCATAAATATTTGCCAAATAGGAAAAAATAAAAGTACTACACTACACTTGATCTTAACCAAAAGGCCAAGAAGAGATAACACACTTTTCTAAGGATTTTGAAATACTAATATATAATACTTCAAAATGCTGTTTTAGCATCTACTGTTGTACTGTTATAACAAAGTTGCATTTGACTGTTTCTTTGACAACCACATCATTTACTTGGAATAATGTATTTTATAGTATTTTTAAGAGTGTTCTATGCTCATGATTCTTTTTTTTTCCTTTTTTTTTTCATGTCCAGCTGGGTGTTCACGAACATCGCCATTCAACTATAAAATATTCACAAAGCACACCTTTGAATGTTCTACCCATAATACAGGAAGAATTATTTTGCATTTTTCCATTTTTACAGTTGTAATCCAAATGTGACTTTCAAAAATCCAGTAAGGGTATTAGAATTAGATTAGAGTGGCCTATGCAGAATTATCTTCAGTTGTGATTTGGAATGTATGGTAGCACCAGTCACGTTTGTCAAAGCTAAAATCAGGCTGGATACCCTGACTTTTTCCTTAATGTGAAATATGGGTTTGATATTTAAGATCTAAAAAGTTTTTTGATGTTTGCATGCTATAGATAGCCTATAGGGTTTCCCTGTCAGGTTTTATATTTTCTTAAATTGTGCATGTCTACTGGCCTTCCCTAAATACTTTGCAATTCTCTGCTTTTACTCCCATTCCCGTACCTTAATACTTATGAATGCTGGAAAAAAAACCCCATCTCCCTTCAGCTTAATTCTTGCACATAAAATTACCCTATGTTTATGGTCCATGTCTGGGTCAGTCAGAAAGCAGGACTTGTGCGTCCTAACTTCAGCTGCTTCCAGTGCAGGTCTGTATTTGTGTTAGTCGCCCTCGGACTTATTAGAACAAAAAATAGGTACCTCTTAAATATTACTGTGAGCCCCATATTCCCCTCAACATGTGAAATTTTTATCCCATACTGGGAGTGCACTATCCATGCTGTCACTCAGGCTTCCCCTACAGCTAACAGAAAAAACCAGGAACTTCTGGGGAATGGCTTGTATGATCCATTAGACATGTATTGCTTCCTAAAAGTGCCCACTTTCTTCTGCTGACAGCAAAGGAGCCTGTGATACCTATCTCAGGTGTGGGTAACTGCACCAGGGGAGCATTTGTTCACGACTTGTTTTTATTTCTTCTCACAGTGCTTCTGGAAAAGCCAATTATATTATTTTTTATGAGGTTCCAAAAGCTACTTGCATAGGAGAGTAGAGGAGAAGGTTCTTGATAGCCAAGTGCCAAACTCTTCTTTTTGGTTTCTGTCTAGTCAGTGGAGAGAAACAACACTTAAAGGAAAGTTCTCTGTAAGTGAACAATTCAACACATCCTAAAGGAGACATCTAAAATAAGTCAGATGAGTTTTGCCCTAGAAATACCTGTCTCCTGCATTGTCTGTAAAGAATGCTTTAAACCATCAAGGTCAGAGATGGGCATGAACATTGCAGTAAGATTGATTCTGTCCAGGCTATATATTGTGTTGGGACAATGACTGTCTCCTCCTGTTTAATAATAGCTCCTTAGGTCATGTGTAAGGCAGTCTGTGCTGTTTTGTGTGTAATAATTGTGCATTGACTGAAAATTAACATAAAGATTGTTGGCAAAGACAAATATTGAAATGTATCATATGGAAATTCTTCACCCTACAGGCTATCAAACAATGAGGTTTTCATTCATACTGATTATCTTGGAGGGGTGTTGAGATGTGGCACAAAGTTGATGCAGATGATGTTGAATTGGGCAGTGATGTGAAAAGTACACAGACGAAAGAAATAAGTATATAACATACTCTGAGGGCAGTACAGGGAGAGGAGATAAACAAGGCACACTTGGACACTACAGGTGTGGGAGAAAATGCCAAGAAATTCAGCCACAGAAGAGAAACCTAGGAAGCAATAACACAGAAAGAAATGTGTAAAGATAACAAATGGGAAGCAACATGGGACTTTTCAGAATAGACAGGCAAGCAAAATGAGTTAATGGAACCAAGATTAAGTCAGAAAGCAGTCAGGCATGTACCTCTTCTTTATCTTTGAGACTGCATCCAAAACATGAAGGTTCAAACATAACATAAAAAATATTTTGGGGGTCATGTAAGTGGCAAAAACCTATTGGTGATTTAAAAAAAAATTATAATATCACTGAAGCTAAGTGGAGGAGAAAAGGGTTGATGGGAAAACTGAGTTGTAAGGTAGATGAAAATATAGACAGCTTGGCAGACTTATACCTGCTGGATACAGATGTCAGTAACTCCCTGCACTGTTGTTAAAACCAAGCAAAGAGAGAAACTGATTTAAAGAGTAGTATGAAAAAACATGGGATGGAATGTTAGACCTGTAGTCCAGGGAGCTCTGTTGGCTCCCTGTTCTTGGGAGTTAGGAAAAACAACCTAGACACATGGCATTAGAAAAAAAAATATAGAACAAAACCTGAGTGTATCCTAGTACATGGACTGATGTAAATGTCCTAGTGGTCTAAACTGCTGCTATTCTTTTAAAGATGCTCAATTAACATTTTTTGTAAACTGAGTTTACAGTGATGGCTCTACAACACTAGGGCTGTCATCTCTGGAGGGGTTTCACATACTCCAAGGCATGAGACAGAAATGAAACCATTTCTTCTCTATTTTTAGAGAGGACTGTTTTTGTACAAAAAAGATGGTCTCCTTTCCAAAAAGAACCCTTTTTTGTTGTTGTTCCTTCTCCGTCCCCTTGTTTTCCTGTTTTTTTGGGGTTTTTTTTAATGTAGTGCAGAACAGCAGGAGCAGATAATTTCAAGGGGTTTCAGGGGGCTGTGTCAGCTAAGTGGAGGGACCTACCTCCTCAGGTTCATATGTAATCCTGCATCTCACCCACAGATGGCTTGGATGGAAGTCCTGGTTGTACCACGCTGTTGGTCCCATGGGCTGGAGGTCTGTAGTGTTAGAGGTGCTAAAGGAGGAACAGCCTGGCCCTGACCATTTTCCCCCAGATTAGGGTTTGAGCGTTTGACATGTACACAAGGTCTGGAAGTATCAGGAGTGCTCCTGATTCCACCAGGACAGATAAGCCTCTAGTGCAGGGATGGTTCTGTACATGGTAATCTCTACTTGTTGTTGTGACTCATGTTTCAGACTTCAGCACAAGAATGTGCTATAAATTAGCTGTTACCACTCAAAAAATAGTCTGCCAAGTCACTGTCTTTCCTCCTGCCAAACATCATTGTCCAGCATGAGCAAAAATGTGAGTAGAAGTTACGGTTATTTATGAGCAACCTAGACTGAAATCCCAAGACATAATCTGGATGGAACCAGGCAGGAAAGGTAAGGAGCTAAACTAGATAGCCCAGTGTGCTTTTTAGATTGATTCTGGAGGACATTGAACCACCGATAACTGAAAACTAAAACGTAACACTTCTAAGTCCTCCATTAACTAATTTACAGGAAAGTCAATGATACTGCTTGAAACTTCGTCATGGTTGAACCATACCTGGCAGTTAATTGCCTATTTTTCTGTTGTTAAGGGTCACAATTTTTGTTCTGGACAGTTTTCCTATACCACAAATGGCAACTTCCTTTATTACTTTTAAAGTTAGCTTGGTAATGTGGCAGTGCAATAAAACACACTTTGTTAAGGCTTGTACTTTCCATCAGAGCCAGTTTTCCTAAAATGTTGGTGGTACAGCTTTTGAAATTGGCTGCAGGCTTGGCTCTGGGCACAGGAGTGAAGTGATTTTACTGTCTGTTTCCAGATGTGGTTCATTATTGCACAGGTTTCCACCGTCCGCCCTCTGATCCAGCTGGATAACGGTTACCTTGGAATGGCAGGTGGGCTCTCCATCAGTGGAGGAAGGAGGTTGGCAGTGGAAAAGCTGACGAAAGCATTTGTAAAACTAAAACAACAAAAAACCAAACAATTCTAGACATAGCTGCTTGGCAGAGTACAATTCAGAGCATCTCTATAACATCTTCAAGGCAAGGAAACTTGTTTTATTAGGCTTGTACTTTCTGTCCAAATAGGGATTAATTTATTTTTTTTTTGCCATGAATACGTGTTTCTGGCTGCTTAAGACTAAAGTTCACTCAAATTTGTGAACTTCAGAATTGATATGCTTAGCTTTTCTAAGACTATAGATTCTGTAGAGTGTAAAGCTGTAGAACAATTATAAAATATTTTCAGAACCTTTAATTTATGATAAAAGAAGGTTTGATCACAGAAGTAATTGGTTTTCAGTTACTTCACACATCAGGCAGGGAAAAGTCATTTTGATAATCTAATGATACACAGCAGGGAGAACATAGGGTTCTTTTCATTAACAAGCCATTGAAATCCCTGCATTCCCAAACTGTAAACTAAACTTCAGAAAATGGCTTTGCTTAATTAACAAACCAAAATAATTTTTTTATGTTAATTCATTTCACTTCTGAGATCTAACCAAAACACCTTTGATGATGCCAAAGCTGCTGTGCAGGAAAAAAAACCCCAAACAGTTACATCAGTTCTCATCTGTAAGTGCCAAGTGAGCAGAGTTATACAGCTACCTCGTCTGAGAGCTGACAGTCCTGTTCAGCAGATAGGGATACCAGTAGTGCTACAAGTGCCTCAATACATTTTCTACACGAATTTATTTTTCAAGTGAAAACTCTAAAAAAATAAATGGCGTCCAGAACTTAGTTCATGTCACTTTCCTTTTGCATGGCTTTGTGAAGCAGAAAAGGCTTCCAGGAGCTGTGACTAATGTGAAAGTATTGAAAGCAATGTTGTTGATCATTATCTGGTATTAGTCCGTCTGAAAATGTGCAGCTGCAACAGTAATATTTCTCTTGTTTTGAGGCTAGAAAGACTGCAATTGACAGTGCTGATGATAGTGTGCTGTTGGCACATGGCAGAAGAAAATGGGTTGGCATTTTGTAGATTTCTCCTTGCTGAGCAGGAGCTTTTCCTTATGACAACACTGCTCTAGGAATTAATCTTTGGTATCTCTCCGTGAGACTCTTCACAGAATTGTCTGAAGCCGTGGGCTTCTGTGTCACCACTACATGGGTGATGTTTCTCTATATGCCCTTCTGCATGTATTTGGCCAGGTCTTCCTGCTTAGAGAGAAGCAAGTGGATGGGAAAAGCGGAATTGGTTCAATTTCAGACTAAGAAAGACCAACATTGCAATAAGGTGGAGATAATTCAAGGATTCTTGTGGGGGTTGTTTTGTGGACAGTCCACAGAAGAAGAGGGGGGAGGTGGGAAAAAGCAGTCTTCTCACTCAGGAGGCTGACTGTGACATGCAAGTCCTTTATAGGCTTTTCACTCTTTCTTTATGACTGTTATCCTACCTTGTTGACTCTACAGGGATCGCAATCTTTATGTATCAGGGACAAGTGAAAGCTGCTCTAATAAAAGGAACAATTACTTCACTTAATGATTTTACAGAATACTTAAGGTGTGCACAGCAAAGAAAAACAGGGAAGAAAAAACAGATTGGCTGACTGCAGGGAAATTTCTGCGAGAAAAGTGAAAGCTGGTGTTCACTTTTGTGTTCACTCCTTGTTGCAGGTATCCTCATCATGATGTCCATGTGTAACGAAGTGCACGTGTACGAATACATCCCTTCAGTGCGACAGACCGACCTGTGTCACTACCACGAACTCTACTACGATGCAGCTTGTACCTTAGGGGCCTACCATCCACTGCTCTATGAGAAGCTCCTGGTGCAGAGGATGAACAAAGGTTTGCAGGATGATCTGTATCGCAAGGGGAAAGTCATTTTGCCAGGGTTCAAAGCTGTCAAGTGCCCCAAACGAAATAATTTCCCACACTTGTAGAAGTAAGTCTTTCAGAAACAATGTGCAATAAGGTACTACTGTCGTACTATAAACAAGAAGAGAATACTTGAAAAACTGTATCTTAGACCAATCTAGTCTTGAGTCTATAAATTGTAATTAAGTAGCAGGCATGAGAAATGCTTATTTTCTGAGCCTGAGTATTTATTACTGCTTGCAAATAGTTACAGAAAAAAAAGCAAAGGCTTAGCTCATGAAGGTGCAAAGGATGTACTTAGGCAAAAATATAATGTATTGTTGTTGGTGTGACTGTCAGAATTTGTCTGTGGTCTCATGCCACATATGCTAGACTGTAATTTTTTTAAAGGGATTTATTTAATTTAATCACAAACCTGGCATTGTGAAACAGCCTCTGTTGTTCATGTATGTACAGAGCGGCCAGTTGAACAGTGCAGCATTTCCTGTGGCTTCATGGGATTTCCACACTCTCCCAGAATGAAGTAGTTGCTACTCCAAGCTGTGCAGTCACTCACTAGAGTAGACTTTAATGCCTGTTCCTAGGCAGGCTCAGTTCCAGGCCTCCAGCTGAACAGGGGCTTAGGGTGACCCTGAAGTGCGTGCGGTCGGGGATGGCTGTACACAGCTAAACCAGTTAAACTACTGGATGTATTTTTGATGCCAGTCTCCCATGCTCACACTGACTGAAGAGGGAAGAGAGAAATGTCTCGTTTCTTTAGAACGAAGAAAAAAGAACATATTTGAAACCCAATTAGGAGGAAAAGCTCTCCCTTGAATGGGCTCTCAGGAAGGTGTGAGATAGAAATGTTGCCTTCCCCCAGTCTGCACAGATACAAAAGATCCAGAGAATGATCTCCTCTTGTTAACAAAGACAGCATTCAGGAATACAGACATTATTTTTTAGGTATTTCATTGGTATCTGAATCAAAGTCACTTGTTCACAAGTTCTTGCTGTTCAGATAGGAGGAGTTTTCTGACAAAAGAAGATGATATCAGCATTTTTTACTTAATGTTTGAAAGACTGTAACCCAGAAAAGCTGTCATGCCTGCAAAAAAAACTGACTACAGATTGCACTTGGAGATAATTTGATATTTTCATTCATAACACACAAGGACAATATTCTTTAAGGCACTTACTTGTAAAAGTCTGCCTAATTGCTAATATATTTAAAACATTATTTTCCATATTTTCCAAGACTTCAGATTTCCCAGGTGGTGGGAGTTTAATGTTTTGGAGTGGTTTTTTCCCACCTGACTACCTTTTCTTTTAGACTAAGTTCAGCAGGAACATGTGTACACAAAAGCACAGCTATATCCTACTCACGTCCATCCAGTAAAAAAGCAGACAGCTCAAAGAGGCATTGAAAAGAATAGCTGACTGGTTGTGGTGGAAAGTATTTTTTTGTGTTTTGACTTAAGCAAAAAGCCTTTTGCCAGAAATGAAAAAAAACCCCAAACAATATTAATGACTATTTCATTTTCAATTGTAATGTAAGTATAGTCACAAAATCTTTTTTCTCTCACTCAGCTCTTTGGGAAGCATTATTGGAATCTTTTGGAAGGATTATTTTCCTTCCTCAAAATGAAAAATATGTGTCTTACATAGGATTTAGCCTTCTTTTTGGGCTTTATGATGATCTTAAGATTCTTCTTGTTGACAGAAATCATGTGTAGATGATCGAATAACTGTACTTCTGTGTTGTATGGATAGTTATGTCCATAAGGCATTTTGGTACGTATCAATAGGTTTTACTCACACTAGCCTTGGACTCTGGATATAGTACATACCAGTTTCTTTTTAATGTTATGTATGGTGGCAACTTTTATTCTTGAAGTTAATAACATTGTTATTTAAATGCATGGAGAATAGATAGCCTGCATAGAACTAATCTATTTTTCCATATGCTTGGTACCCTGTTTGCTAAACATAAGTAGTCCGAACAGTGCAATCAAACATGTCTCTCTCTGCTGTACCCTGGGTTAGCTACAACATAACTGTAAAGGAAGAGAGTTTAGCTTTCTAAGACTAGTGAATATGCTACTTTTCAATAAGCAGGAAATTCTAGAGTTCCAAAAGAAAAAAAAAACACTTTGACTGGCCTGCAACCACTAACTTTTAAGTTTGATTTTCACACAGAAGAAAAATACTAACTGCATTGCTCAACCACCCACAGCAGGATTATACAGTATTATTTATTCCCTCAATAATTTGTCAGAATAAACAACATAGCTGTTGATTATACAGAACAAGGCAAATTATAAATTGTAACAAGTGCTAAGCATACCTACTTAGTACATCATTTATATACCAATGAGGAACCAGGTCTGAGATGTTATAAAATGAACTGTATAGTTTTAATTTACTGGACTGTGCATTCAAGCCCTTGCAGCCAAAATTTTTTCTTTGCCATATCCTTATTTATATGGCAGTCAGTCCTCCTTCCACAAGTGCAAATGTGGGTGCTGTAGCACCATCACCTCAGAAGATGCCGCAGAGCTGTGCTGCAAACGCTTTCTCACAGAGGAGGAACACCAACCTGTGATGCCACCTTTAAAAAATGAGCCTGGCATGGCTTTCTAACACTGGTTTCCACTGTGATGTTTTACTGGTCTGCCTGCTCAAACACCTTGTGGTTGCTTAAAGAGCATTTTCTCTCCTACCTTGTCTTGTCCTCCTTCACTTTTTGGCACAAGTGCAAGTGTGTTTGCTAACTGACAGCTCCCCTCCACTTGCTCAAGGGAGGAAAGGGCAGAAATAAAGGGGAAATATGAAGGACCTGCAGAGATGTTCCTCTCACCACTTCTTACTCTCTGTGGCATTGGCATTGCTGGCTTTTATAAGAGCCCTCCAAGTGTTTTTACGTTAATGGGCATTTCCCCATCCCTTGTGAGGGCAGAGAAATGTTTGCAAAGAAACACACTCAGTAAATTTAAAACAGTCAATGCATAATAACACTGAACCATGGATCTTCTAAAAATAATGGGTGAGAGTGCTGGTTTTAGATCCATATGTTAAATGCAGCAGTGTGAAAGGAAGTGCATTTTCTCACCCAGATCATGGGGCTTTCTGGGGAAAAGATACAGGCATGGCTTCATAGTTCTCCCATGTGGCTGTCCCACGCTGAGAGAGTGGGACAGCACCTAGACAAGTTTGTGCAAACCAGGTGCATCGCGAGGTGCATTATCAGCCAAGCAATTGCCTCTGCTGTTGGGCCCCCACGCTCCCTTCTCACTTGTAGGCTTTAAATTTATGGAGTTTTACTGACAAGTAGGAACAAGTTGCCTTGAAACACTATCGAGCCTCATTTCTGTGCCCTGGTGCTGTGGACAACAGTTAAAGTTAACTGAAACAAACCAGAAACACAGCAGCAGCTTAAGGAAATGCGCTGAGTTTATGCTGAATTCGATCATGCTCTTCTTTCCCCACTGTGAATTCTGTAACTTTTCTGACTTGTGGTGCTCTATCATTTTATGCATTCAGTTTTGGATGGTTAAATCAAGGTATTCTTTTGTTTAATAAAGAAAAAAACAAGAAATATTTTGCCTCATTTTGAGCCAAAATCTTTTTGCTAGAAAAAAAAAAATTACTTGTTCAATTCCTCTATAGTTCTAAAGGTTACCTCAGCATAAACTCATAGCTCAGTCCTTCCTTGGATTAAACTACTATAACTTTTTTTACTTTACTTTTCCTAAAATTAAACAGTAGAAACTTTTTTTACTCTGTTATTTTATGCTGTAGAAACTCTGGTAAATTCAGTGAAATTACCATGATGTATCTTTGGAGAGAGAGAGGGGTGATATAAACACTCTAACGGACACTCTCACTGTACAAATTTAATTTAAGCATTGCTTGTCTTTGGTCAAGACACTTTGTTTGGTGAAGATATCCAAATTCTGAACTTGTTGCTGTAGATCTCTTGCCAAAGTCAGGAAAACCAAAAGAGTTGTTGGGTTTTTTTTTAAATGAAGACAAGTATCTACACTAACTGGTTGCACAGAGTGAACACAGTCATTTTAGAGACTGATTGAATTAAACAGGAGTTCAAAACATATGTGGAGCAGTCCACAGTGGGGCTTTTAATTTCTTTTTTCTTCAGAAGTTTTTAAGGATGGAAAATGCCATTTGGACAGTGACACAAATGTACCATGAAAGGAGTATTAAATGCATTGACTGCAACAATAAATGGGTTACTATTTTTCCCTTCATGCTTTCTAAAGGTGATGAATATTTAAATGAAATTCTGCTTTGAAGTAGGTAATTCAGAAACCTGCTGTTAAAATGATTTGAATCTTTCCCAGCATCTATCCTCTCACACACAAGGAGGATACCTGATTTAACAGTCTGAAATTTAAAGTATCCCATGTCTGGGCATACCTGAATCACTTAATGAATTTTGACAGTGCAGATGTCTTCTCTCTGGCTTAGCAATCAGATTCAGAATTTTGTTCTTGAAATAAGAGTTGTATGTAAAAGCCTTACTTTTTTTCATATCATTTCATCACTCTTAAAATATGTAGTCATTGAACGATTCAAATATAGACTGTGTACTTTTTTAATAGCTTTGAGAATTATTTTGTATGATGTTTTTTTAAATGAATGTGTACTCTAATAACAAAGCTTAAGATTTTACAGGAGTCACATTTTTAAGCAGTGTTTGTATACATTTTAACACTTTTTATATTTTCTATTATGATTTTGTATATTTTTATGTATACACAGTGTACAGATTTTTTCCTGTAAATAAAACATTTGTTTTCATTTGTTTAGGAGTGCTGGTCTTTTCATATTGCCTTAAATGAATCTCACTGAACTGCACGTGGAACAAAAGAGGGAAGATGCATGTCAGTTCTGCCCACAATTTCACTGAAATCTCAAATGGAAATGGACAGCTAATCTGACAAGGAGGTATCACAGTAAACTACAGAGAAGAGGCAAATATTGTAAAGCTAGTTTTATTCTAAAGTGCACACGTGTACCTGAGCAGGTGCTCTAGGATTCCCTGGGAGAATATGTTTACCATACTGCTCAGTAACTTTCTGAGCAGTAAATTTCTTGTGATTGTCAAGCCCTCTATGGAGGTCATGCTCTGATGATTTGGTGCTGTACTTGAAATGCTGGTAGACTTCAGTTATATGGCTGTGCCACCCATTCAAGGAATCCAGTGTCATGTTTAAGGGAAGAGAACTTAGAAAAGACTTTTAATAAATTCTTAATTAAAATGAAAAACAACTTACCAAAGGGAAAATGTAACTTGCCATTCAGTCTGTGATGAAGTACTGTATAATTCAACCACTACAAGCCTGCTTACATCCATTAAAAGTATGATTGCCATCATGTACACTCCTGCAGTGATCACACAGCTCATCCTGTGTATTACACCACCTCCTGACAGGCAGTGTTGGGGGGCTAGTTACTGTCATGATACACAAGTAACACCTCTCAGAAAACTCACATCAGTGAGATACGCTAGAGGATGAGCTGAATGCTGGGACCTACGAATGAAGCAACTCATTGATACTTTTCAAATCTGGCAACTTCGCTTTTTTTATTTAAAGAACAAACAAGAAAATACGATCACTGTATTCTGTCTATTAAATGCCCAGTCAACTTCGCTCTCTGTGACGTCAGAGAGGACATTCTTGTCTCACTGCATTCAAACTGTACCTCAGTAGGAGGTGTAAATCCATGAACTATATTGTGTGAGGTACAGAGGACATCTTGCTGTACACACTATTCTTCAGCAGGGACAGCTATAGGAGGTGTGGCATTACCTTTCTGATAGTATCTCAGGGAGCCTTGGAGGCAACTCATTTTCAGGTTTATTCCCAAAATTGCACTGCCTTTTTTTTGAACAACATGCCTTTTTTGGAGGTACCTTTTATCATTTTACTCATAGAAGCCAGCTGTGTTTCACTTTAGTAGTTCTTAGGGACATAATTTTATTGACAGGCCAAACTTCACACAGGCATTTTGGTCTGTTTATCTGCATTATTAGCCTGCCTGTTGTGATACGGATGAAAGACAGATCTCAGGATGATTAATTCAACTTGCTATCTTGACTGCAGCATGAACTTGTTGAAGCAATTCTCCCGCCTCTCCTCTGCTCCAGTGAGACTCCAGCTAGAGTACTGCATCCACATCTGGGACCTCCTGCATAAGAAGGATGTGGACCTGCTGAAGCAAATCCAGAGGAGGCCCACAAAGAGGTCAGAGGGCTTGAGCACCTCTCCTATGAGGAAAGGCTGAGAGAGTTAGGATTGTTCAGCCTGGAGAAGAATGTTCTGGGGAGACCTTACTGTGGCCTTTCAGTATAAAAAGTGGACTTAACAGGAGAGATGGGACAGGCTTTTTGGTAAGGCCTGTAGCAATAGGACAAGGAGTAATGGTTTTAATCTAAAATAGTGTAGATTTTGACTAGATATAAAGAATAAATTTTTATGATGAGCGTGGTGGAACACTGGAACAAGTTGCCCAGAGAGGTGGTAGGTGCTCCATCCCTGGAAATATTCAAGGTCAGATTGGATGGGACTTTGAACAACCTGGCCAAGTTGGAGAAGGTCCTGATCATTGCAGGGGGGTAGGACTAGATGAGCTTTAAAAGTGACCTTCCAACCCAAATTATTCTGTGATACTACGATAAGAACAGCTAGACAAGCAAGGGAGAAGCTGATGCCTTAGGTTTTAACTTTTATATTTTTCAAATCCTGTACTGCCTAGTGTGTAACTCTGAAGTTTCTTGTGGCCTGTTAGCTGCTGTTCTCTCATGCTGGTTGGACATAACAAACCTCTCTAGGCTTCTACATCAAGGACACCAGGCCCCAGAATGTGTAAACTAAAAAGCCTCTGAAGGGGGGCAAACTTGGGGTAATTACATCATGAGCTGAGGTTATAATGGGACGATTAACCCTGATATGCAAATGAACCAAACTATAAAAGCGTGAAGAACTCGTGACTCGGGGTCCATCTTGGGTGTAGCCTTTGACTCCCCGGGGTGCACCTTTGAAGGCCTTTCAGATAAACACCTACCTTTATTCCCTTACTCTAGTCTCTGTTTTTAGGTGGCCATCTCAGGCACCAGAGCCAGTCTTTTACTATAATCACATCCACCATCTTCCGCAGGTAACTGCACGTGCAGCAGTGATTAAACAGTATCTTACTGTGGGACTGCATCGATTACTGTCAACAGAGCACTAATGCTTGTGGTTTGTTTGGACTTCTGTTCTAGCTTTCCTGGTATCTCATTCTTTCCAGCGTGACAAATTTGACTGCTTCATCAGAATAGCATAGATTTATCTGCTGCACCCCAAAGCTTGCCAATGTCTACTCCATTTATGTATCCTTCCTTGTTTTTTTAGATTCTACTTTCCTAGACCAGTAAGTTACTCCAGAGAATGCACTACAAGGAAATGGCAGTACTGTTGTCAAAGTTAAGTATAGTCTGACCCTGGAGCTTTGTGCCTTGATAACCAAGGCAAGTAAGACGTGCATGCCCTGTTATTCCTTTTTCCTAAAATTAAGCTAAGTAAATGCTTATTTAGTTTGATGAAAATATTAACGGATTATTTTGAACTGACTGGGAAGTAAATATGATGCAGTAATGTAGTGGGGTTTTGTTGGAGTGAGAACTCCTCTGGATTCAGGCCCAGAGGAAAATCTAGGTACAGGGATTGAATTAAAACCTTTGGACAAAGTGAGATACATGAAGTCATACCAAAGGGAAGTAGAAAATTAGAATTTTAGCTTTCAGTAGAAAAATATGCTAAGTGCCTTAAGTTTTAAAAAGCTGCAGTAAAGAGACCATATACACAGTTTGTACTGCAGCAGTGTTGTTTTTCACAGAATTTCTCTACTTTAGACAAAACATAGATGGAACTATACTGTTCCCATTTTTTAGATAGAGTGTCTACATAAACAAAATATTGATACAAGCAAAATACGCAACTCTGAGTAATACTTATGTAAGGCTTATGTAAAATTACAACTGTTAGAACAGGATAGGTTAAAAAAGAAAAACTAGAATCGTGTACTATTTCTATTGGATAATTAGTAAATATAGTGAACACTTCTGTAAGTTTGAGAGACCCCATCTCGAACTTTTACAACTGCTACACCTTGCTGTTTGCCTGCTTCTGCTGCTGCTGTTGCTGCCTGATTCTCGTGTTTAACCCCTTCGAACTCTGCCTTCAGAGAACTGTGGAACTACAATAAACAACTTCAGCAGAACAGCAGCTCTCTGCTTTTTTGCCTCAGCCGTATCGGGAGGCCTCCCATCATAAGGTCAATAGGGTTTTTTTACACTGGAGACAGAATAGCCACCAGAAAACTGGCAGCACAAGTAGGTTATGACAAATCACAGGGGGAATCATTGCTGGTGTGATTGCTGGATCCTTAAAAATTATAAAAATAAAGAATGAGGTCCAGTGGAAGGAAGGGGGAGAGACAAGGAATTATGAAAGACACCAAGGAAATAGGAAGAAACAGCTAGAAGATGTACCATAACAGATGAGCAGGACTGTTGCTTTTCCCTAATATTCACTTACTTGGGTTTGGCATTTTGTTTTCTTATGTTTTTTTCTGTACATTTGGAGAGAAACCCAACTCATCTGTTGGTGCTCATATTGCTGCTGTCAGGTTTAGTGTGCTGGGATGTGATCTTAAAATGAAGAACTATAGTAGAGTTAAGAACAGACTTCTGGTGGAGTTCAGCTTCTTTTTAAACAAATGAATCCCACAAATTTAACTGAGAAAAGACTAACGGGGTTACACTGCTACACTCTGAACAACCTCCTCCATGTGCTTATAGTCATCTGTATGACAACTGAAATAAGAAAACCAATTTCCTCTGGTGACCTGTTTCTGCACATAGACAAATACTAATCAAGTACTGTCTTGGTTCCAGGATGCTGACAGGTAGGGGATAATTATTGCAACAACAACTCCTTATATGCTTGTGAGAGGATTCCAGAAACCCTGAGGGGTTACAGAGGGCAGGCAATAGGCATCACAGGTACCTTGATTTTATGGAAGCAGCCAGAGGGAAAAATCACTGCCAGTGCTGACTGCAGGCTGTGTCAGCTGCTGTTAATTACCTTGCTCCCAGACAGTTGTCTGACTTCAACTGAGCTGCCTTATTAAAATATTTTGCTGCCCCACCTTCTAAACGGTAGGTTTTTTCCCCCCTCAGTCCTGGAGCACTGGTGGATATGTTGTATTGGCTGCATCCTGCGCTGCTGCTACCCTGTGCAGCAGGTATGTCTCCCATGCAGGCGAGGCCCTGGGGGTGGGAGTGTTGCTAATGGAAGAGGTTTGGGTGATTCTGGATTGTTTTGATTTGTATAGATCTAGAAGGCTTTGTTTTATCTTTTAAGCATCATTTAGTGATAGCAGTTCTAGGAAACAATATGAATGCGCCTCAAGAGGTTGGAATCCATGACTTGGCTGATGTTTTGTAAACTAGGCAGCATTCTCAATCTAACGTATCTACACTTTGGACTAAGACGGGGACAGCATGAAAAAATTTTGGCAAGTTAAGGCAAGAAATAAGCAATATGTGTCTTGGGCAAGCTAAAAGCACCAGAGGTCTACCCCTAGGCCCAGCCTTACTGCCCATGAGGCACATGAGCCAGAAAGTTTATAGAAAGTGCTATATCTTGAGTATGAAGAACACAGACTATCAGAAGGAAAAGTGGGGAAGGTTCTGTTCTGGACCTGTTTCTGAGCCTGCTTTTTCAGTAAAGGGGATAGGAGTCTTAGTTGATGCTTCCAACTGGATCAAGTAACATTACTTTTCTCCCTTAGCAATATTCCTCTTTGGAAGTGTTGGGTTGTTTTTTAGTTATTTCCAGTGCTTGTTTTCATCCATACAAATGAAATTATAAGGTATCTGATGGACCTAATTTAGACTTTACAAATGCACAGGGCAGAATGTAGCTATCAGGACATTAGGCATTTTAATGAGCAGTTGTAGCATCCTAAGAAGTAGAGATGAGAAGAAAACATGTAAGCTGTTACCAAAATATTATTAACAGAGTTGTTCCATGGTAGAAAAGCAAGGAAAGCAGAAACAATAGAGCATATATCATGTCTGAGAAATATTGCCTTATTTTCATGGTTATAGCATTTATAGCAAATAACTATTCAGATAGTTATTTTAGAATACTACTTTAGATAAGTCCCCATGAAACATGTGCTCTCATATAAAGCTAACGAAGTGAGAGATCAAAGCTGAAGGGATCATAAAGTGGGGATAGTTATTTTGTCAGAGGAAACAGGGAGAAACTTTTCTTTGCCCATACTTCAATGGAATCAGCATGGTTGCTGAACTTCAAAGGGATTGATTATGCACATGAAAGCAAATATTAACAATGCTACTGTGTCTTCAATACGCATTGGTTTAAGAGAGCACGTGGTTGCTTTCAATGGGTTTATCACTGCAGGAAAAACAGCCCAGTTGTCATATTTATCTCACACATGCTCTTCCCTGGCCTTAAACAGAGCTACTAAACCCCATACAGTATACAATAGGAGTAGCATGTGAGGTTAATTCCTCCTACCTAAAAGAAACTTAAGAAGAGTTTCCTAAAGCAACATGAGGAATAAGAACAGGCAAAGAACTTCAGTGAACAGCAACAAAATGAATCCTGCTTCTGTTTCCTATTCCCATTTCATAAGTTAGAATTGTTTAGGGTTTTGCAGTGTGATTGATGGATCCTGACTAACAGAGGCAGCAGCAAATTTACCAGTCCCTACAGTAACATTCTACTTCATGAGGAGAAATGAAGGGTCTATTACCACCGTAATATGGGATGAGTGATTCCAGATCATTTTAAAATAACTCCCATTTTGCTGGAAGTTCAGAGCATAAGAAGGAGAAGTATTTTGACACTTGAAAAATCTATGTGTTTATTTAGTTACAGTCAATATGCTGTTCTGCTGACCCAGTTTTTTCTTGTGTTTTCAGTTCTTCAGAATCTGGATCAGCCCAAATGGATTAAAATAAAGACTCCAGCTGACTGTGATTGGTTTATGCTGGTACATTCCTGCCCCAATCTTGCTATGAATATAGTACATTGTTAAATATTTGTAGAAATGTGATCTTATTGTGTTGGAGGGGGTGTTGGTTGGTTGGTTTGGGTTGGGTTGGGTTTTTTTTGCGGTAGGTTGTGAACTATCTTTGGCCATGTATGTAATGTGTTTAGGGAAAACAGATCTTCCAGATGTTCCTTACAGAGTTCCATTAAGGCTGAGACCCAGAACACTGCACAAGGAAATCCAAAGCATTATTTCCATGAAGTTATTTTTGTAGTAAAATACCACTGACTATCCTCCCTTGTGAATTTCTCAGGGTCTTTTTGCTTGAGGGTTGGTCACACTTGCGTTCTGCTAATAGTCACACACACACACAGAAACTTCAGCAGCCTTCTTCTAGGGCATTTTACCTACCGATTCTTCCTTGGCACTAATTAATTCCACTTCTGGCTAAAACATTGGTTCTTACAAGCCTCCTCCTCCCCCAGATTTCCTTACCACCTGCCTCGTTGCTTCTACTGTCCAAAATTATATTTCCATCAATTGCTATGAATGAGATACAGGAAGTTCTCTGAAATGGGAATGCTGGAAGAACCTTTTAATTGCCAGATAAGCATTCTACTGCTGGATGAGGGCACTTGTTACAGAGCTCACACTTCTTCAAGGAATGAGAGCTGCAGTGTGGTAAGTGGTGGGTGTAAAGGATGAGAACTAAGTCTTCCCTGGGTTTTACTTTTATCTTGGTTTGCAGGCAATTAGGTATTGATTTTACCCAAGGCAGAATTAGAAATTACTGAGAGGGGTTTGATTTGTGTTTTAGTAGCAGTCATTTGGTTTTATGTGTGAGTAATGCAGTAACAGAACGCATTGGGTTGAGAAATCAGAATTTCTGTTCTGACAGAATTTTTAATTCCTCTATAATTTCTTTCTTACATTGAACAAAACCAAAACAAATTATCAAAAAATTCCAGACAAAACCCTGGACTGTCAAAATATCCAATTTCAGGTAGATGTCTTTATGGAATTATAGTTCAACTTTATTCTGACTGTTCCCCTATAAATTAGATCACTTGGCTGGGTATTCTGACTGTTCCCCTATAAATTAGATCACTTGGCTGGGCTAAGTTTCACTGCATTTCCTCCCCCTTGCTGAGCCACTGCTGTCCCTGCACATGGGGGATGCAGTCTGGTAAGAGTGCTTGATCTGCTGGGTGAAGACCAATGTTTTTCAATGAAGATACTTTTGACAGGAACCAAGGTGTAGAAGCTTAAAAATAAAATTGGCAAAATTAACAGCTTCTCTAATATTGAAGAAGCCACATTTTACACTGAGAAAATGCTTTACTGGGAAATTGACTAACAAGTGACAAAAGTGCTTGGTTTTTGTTTCCTTGATTTTGAAGCTGGTGCTCGTTGTGAGGGAGGTGAAGAGTGGTGAAGGTGAAAAGTGATGTAAGTTTCTGGTTAACCTTTGAATCCTACTTGTAGTATATTCCTATTGGCCTAAAACCAGCAAACACAGAAGTCCTGTAAAGCCTTGGGTGAGTTGTAAGGTCTTGAGTAAGTATTTTCCCTAAAGGGTTAGAACATTACAGCTGAAGCAGGGTCATCCACAAAGTATTCAGCATACAATAGTTGTACTTTATGTAGTGGACCCCTGCATCTATCTATACACCCATTTCTGAAAATTTGGTTCTAATTTAGATAAACGGATTTAAGAAGTCACTGTAGAGCTGACGTTCTCGTTTTCGGTTCGGATTCTGAAGATAATAATAAGCAAGAGAGTTAAACACTGCAAACAACATAGAAACAAGAAATAACTCCTACTGCATTGAGGTGTTGGTTCTCTACCAACCTCCAGTGAATGCCTAAAAAGTTTCCCAAATGAAACACCCAGTTCCAAGCATGAGTACCAAAATTAGAATTTGAATAATTATTTTGAACATGAGATTATGAAAAGAATTAAACTAGTTCATTCTAGCAATATGGGGACAGAAAGGGATCTGTTTATGGTGTCCCAGTATGAGGAAAAGACAACTACCAAAGAAGAAGGGCTTTTGGAGGAATAAAGGTTTATAAACTGGCTGCAAATAAATTTAGTTTGAGAGCAGTTATTATACTAAACATCAGAGGAACAAAGCTCTGTAATAGCTTCTTCTTCAAAAGACAATGAACCTCAAATTTATTTTCATTTGGACACAGTGAGATTTCTGAATTGCATTAAATGATGCAGTTAAAAATGAAAAGGGGATTATTCTAATGAATTACAGATGCAGTACAGTTTTATATTGTATTTTCCATACTGTGGCAATGATTATTTCTTTGAGTACAGCAGATTTTTTGCCCTGGAGGAAGAAGGACATCAGGATAAAATCATAAATAAAGTTCTATAGATTTGAATTAGAATTTTCAAGCAAGTCCTTGAGGGTTTGAGCACTAATCTAATCTTTAATCCTCAAATTTCTCCTGCGGTAAGACTAGGATGATGATAATCATAAGCTTTACAAGGATACCAAGGATTAACTCAATTAAAAATATTTATTTAGTGGAAGTTACAAAAATGCTGGAAAATATTCTCTGTCTAGGAAAACTCATTTTGGTTTTTTTTTCCATCCATCTAATCGGAAACGATTGTTGCTTCAATTTGTAGTAAGATACATGACTGCAAAGATATGCCTGGTACACACAGTAAAACTCTGAGAAGTAGTCTCAACTGACACAATATGTAGAAAAATGCCCTGCTCTGAATAAAATTTTAGTATTATGCCACTGCCACATGACAAAAGATTACTCAGTTATTGAACAGGAGAGGAAAATTAGAGGGTCTGTCACCGCCACGGTTACACTTGCTTTTTCAATTCTTTTCCATCTGTTGAATTTGATTGTCCTCATAAAGCAACTAAATTCCATGTTTATCTAATATGTTGTATTGCATGGGCACTACAGAATGTTGCATTCTATTTTCTGCAGCTGACCTATGCTTGCATTCAGCTTTGAAATGGTAAATTGTACCAAATACTTGACTGGAGTCCTACTTATAAAACTTGGACATATTATAGAAAAAGAGAAACATTAGAATTGAAATGGGGAATTCCGAGGCTAAATTAATGCTTGACCTTAACCAAACCAAGGCATAGGATGAAACTGAGTCTGATCCCTGACCTGCCATTGCAGCTGAGGCAATTGCTACAGAAGATCCTGTAACATCCATTCGGTGTGGCTTGGCAAGGCCATTTTGAAGAGTAGCTCAGGTTTAGACTACCTGTGGATCACACATGCCTTCGCAGGACTTTAACTGTCCACACCAAACTTGGAAATCAGTTCAGAAAAAACCCCAAAATTCCGGGTACTTTCACCCAGCTTCTAGATCACACTGAAGTAATGGGAGGTGAGAAACAGCACAATTGCTAATATTTCATCCTTTGTTCCCCCGTACTTCTCTTAGAACTGGCTGAGCTCTTAACGATCCAGACTCTCCCTTGAGGACAGATGTACCTGTGAGGCCAGCAAGGAAACACCACTTTGGTTGAGTTTCTTATGATGTCTACTTGTAAGAGCAAACAAGGGACCTTGCTTACAAAAAATCCTAACACCTTTTTCTTAGCTATGAACATACCACATTTCTTGCTCTACAGTAAGCTCTGAATACTGGAAACTTCCATTTATCTATCAATCTACCCTGCAGGTTTAATGTTACAGGTGGAAGTGTATGAAAAACAGCTGATTGTAAAGGAAGTTCTGAAACTTCCACCACAACTGTAGGCCGATCACGATAGGCAAGGGCAAACTATTTGACTGAAGCTGTTTTCCCTGTACTGGAGAAAATCTGAGATGTGTAACCCTACAATTTCTCTGCATCCTTAAACGGTTTGTTGTTTTATTGCCTCTTGCATAGTGAAAATTATTCGAGAGGTCAAATCTTCCCCTACAGCTATTTCCTTGCTAGCCCTCAGACAGGCAGCAATATAAATCTCCTGTCATTCAATCATTGCAGCTAATGCTGATTTATTTCCCTGTCTCCACTAGGATAAGTGTGGCTCTGACCCTTTCTGTTGACCAGTATTGCCTACAAGGTTGTCAGGAAACAGTTGAGGCAATGTTCCCTCTTCTCTCAGCTAATCACAATGAAGATGCACTCAAGTGGACATGACCTCTTAAACTGAGATACAGCTATATTTGTTTTTGAAATTTGGCTGGTCCAAATATAACAAAATGCTTACCTGCCTCATGCCTGGGAGCTTATTCTAAATTACACTGATCACTTAAACCTCTGAATAAATAGGTTAGTCCATGCAGGTTTAGAGAATAAGTGGGAGAGATGAGAAAAGACCTATTACATAAGTTATATAACAAGATTACTTCCTGTATCATAGAATGTTATCATGGGTTGGGTTGGAAGGGACTTTTAAAGACCAGCTAGTTCCAACCATCCTGCCGTAGGCAGGGACATCTTTCACAAGATTGTGTTTCTCAAAGCTTTGTCCAACCTGACCTTGAACAATTCAGGGTATCCACACTTCTCTGAACAACCTGTTCCAGTGTCTTATCATCCTAATTGTAAAAAAAAAAAAAAAAAGAAAAAATTATTCTTTATAGCCAGTATAAATCTACCTTCTTTTGGTTTAAAACCGTTGCCCCTTTTGCTGTCACTACAGACCCTGGTGAAAAGTCTCCATCTGTCTTCCTTACAAGCCCCCTCTAAGTATTGAAAGACCACAACAAGATTTCCTCAGAGCCTTCTCTACTCAAGACTGAGCAACACAAACTCTCTCAAGCCTTTCTTCAGTGAAGAAGATTTCCAGCCCTCTGACCTTTATCATGACCCTCTTCTGGTCGTGCTCCAACAGGTTCATGTCTTTCCTGTGCTGGGACCCCAGAGCTGGATGCAGTACCCCAGGTGGAGTCTCAGCAGAGCGGAGCAGAGGGCCCCTGCTGGCCACACTGCTTTGGATGCAGCCCACGATACAACTGGCTTTCTGGGCTGCAGGCTCACATTGACAGGTCGTGTCCAGCTTTTCACTCACCAGCACTGCCAAGTCCTTCTCCATGGGGCTGCTCTCAGTCCATTTATTCCCTGTTCTGTATGGATACTGGTGGTTGTCCTGACCCAGGTGCAGGACTTTGCACTTGATCTCACTGAACTTCACAGCATTTGTTCAGGCTAACTCCTCAAGCCTGTAAAGGTCCCTCTGGATGGCATCCCTTCCCTCAAGCACATAAAGGGCCCCACTACGTTTGGTGTCATCTGAACGTGCGTGCAATCCTCCTATGTCTTTGATGAGGATGCCAAACAATATTGGACCCTCCTTCTCTCTTTTTGCACTACTTGTCACTTCAAATTCAATGCCTCAGCTTCACTCTCTTTGGAGTCTCCTCTCTTCTCCTTTCAGAAATGCCTGCTTGCTTTTGCAGGGTGGATATGGACTACAAAAGGATCCCCTTGTCTTTGCTACAAGCCCTGCTCACTGCATTTTCCACTTGTTTTCTGACCCATTCATTTCCCTTGCCTAATGTGGAGGTCTCTTCCCACTTCTGTGAAGCCTCATGTTTCTCTGGTGCTGTGAAAAGAGCAATATAGGAAGATACATTAATATATTAGATGCTGTTTAATATAAGATTTAAAGAGATATTGCTACCATTTATTTTCTGTGTCTTCCAGGAGGATCTTTTAACCTGATGTCATTTCCATTAGTGCATTCCCTAGCCATAAATTGAAAATCATTATATAGTTTAAAACGTGTGCTTATCCTGTGTTTCTCTTCATTCATCTGTATTAGTTTTCAACTTTATTCAATGTTTTGCTTGCATGAGAGGTGGTTTTGCTGCCTGCTTCCTAGTTTTGCCCTGGGTCTAAAGGAAGAAAGTTCTAAATCCTTCTGTGATGTTGAAACCAGTCCAGGACAGGTAGAACATGTCAACATAGACAGGATGTATCAAAGGATGTAGCCTGGGGCAGCATGAAGGCTGGCTGGGGCTGCTTGGGACCGTAGTTAAATACCAAGTTATTTACCTGAACCGATCTTTTTGTCATGAGCTGTGAGAGAAATTCCTAAAGTAATTTTAAACTTACTGTGTGAAATGCAATTATACCATATGACAGCAGCAAAGGTGCCCTTGAGACCTTTATTCTCTTTGCCCCTCTACTTTAAAAAGTCATAACACTACATGTTGGCAGAGAAATAAAGTCAAAACATTTCTGAGCTGTACTACACTGGAGTATTCTGCAGTTGAGAGATCATTCTGACTTGATCTATTTTCAGCTGAAGAGCTTGGGTGTGTCATTCTATTTGGACTATTAATTACTGAAAGACAGCTTAGCTACCAGTGAAGAGAGGAAGAAATCCAGATCATGAGTATTGAAATCTATGTGAATTTTAATGAAAAATTATAACAAGATAAATCTTATGGTAAGTCCACAAACCTCTCAAAGGTTTGAACTAAGCAAACAAGGTCTCTTTGCAGGACTTAATAGAGGTGTCCCAATTTATGTATAAAATGAGGTTTGGCACAACTGTCCCTGAACTGCATACTGTCTTTCTGGATCTGTAGTTTTGTGTTCTCATGCAGCTAAAATATCTTAGCTTTCCAAATGTGAAAATGAGCAACTTAAAAAATACAGGGTTAACTTACCCACATATTCCTCCAGCTTTAAAAATGAGCCATTACCTGTTGTTGGAGATACTGAAAACTGCACAATACCCCATGAAAAATGACTGAAAATATAGCTGTTACAACAGCCAGTGGAGAAATGTTACGGTTATTTATTTTTTTTATCACAATCATGTGTATCTCCCTTTCCCAAAGCTCATATGCATTTCTCCCTGTTCAGTGCAAAAAGTAAGACCAAGAAGGACTGAAAAGGGTTGCTAGAAATCTGCATATACAGAGAACAAATAGATTATTATTAAAGACAGAAAGACCTTCATCTGGGAAGTTCCACAGAGGCCTTGGAAGAGGGGGCTGGCCTGAGCAACAAGCCACTCATTAGGTAAGAGGAGGGTGGAGGTGGCACAGCTTCCTGGGGACCATCGGAGCCACAGCAGAGGTGCCTGGGAGGTGTCTGATGTGTGATGTTGGGTCCAGGTCCCATTGAGGAACACTCTTTAAGTACATCATTATTATCATTGTTATTCAAATCTCTTCAGAAAAAAAAGTCTTTGTACTTGGCTTAGTTTTTTCATTCTCTCTCCTTAATTTCTCCCTTACCCATCATGCCCCACTGCATGATAAATTTGGAAAGGTCACAGTAGTAATGACTTTCAAGTAAGCGTGTATATTCTTTTCAGCATCACTTATCAAGATCCTTGGGGAAAATGACAGGATCACCTATTTTTTAAAAGTGCAATGATTTTAATACGAGAAGACAGACACTAGAAATCGAATCACTAATCAGGGACTTATATTCACATTTAATACATCCCTTCCCTCCCACTCTCCCTCCTTATTTTGCTCAGAGGTATTTTCTAACACCAGAAATAGCACATTACTTATCACATGGTTTGGGTGGACTTTTTCTCCAATCGTAATATGCAATAGAGTATTAGATGTGCGAGCCTGAGTTTCAGTAGCCCAGGGAGACTTGGGTGCACTACCTGAGTGATTAAAATCTGAAAGAAATTAGTGTAAAGCTTGTGAGCTGCAGTGGAACAAGGCTATTTTGCATCATCAAAGATTGTGACTTGTAATCTGTTCGGTAGTTTGCAAACAATTGTTTCTCTAGATCGATAAATGATGCAGGTTTAAATTTGACTTAAATTTGGCTGTCAGTAGCAATGAAGCAAATTTCTATTTTCTCTGAATGCCATCTTCAAATTATGTGAAATAGCGAGTGGAGATTCACTCAATCTCACTGTGATCTCATCCATAACCACACCTTCTTGAACACTTATTATTCACATCTTGACTTCTATATCAATAAAAAAATGAATTTCTGGTGTGTAAAACAAGGTTAACCTCTGAAGCTGCCACACCATTTGGTTATCCAGCTAATAATCCCTGGTTCTCAGTGCAGTATGTCCTCTTGCACAGTTACACCAGCCAGACAGCTCTTCCATGCTGGGGTTCCCGTGCTGTTCTGTGGAACAGACAAAAGCAGGATGCTCCCAGCGATCACCTCCTCAGTAGTAAACCCATGGCTACAGGGAAACTCTGTATCTCCTGGGTGAATGCTTAATACTTGCTTGCATGTAAAGTGAAAGAGCCGGTTTGTGTCAGACCACCATGGTGAAGGGAAGGTAGTTGAAGCTGTCATTAAAAATCTGTTTGGGGTGGCTGCATGGGTGGAAGTTTGAACAATAGGAACTTGACAGAGATATGTGATGGGAGTAAAAGACACTGAGAGAGGTAGGATAAGATGAAAAAAATGTGCACAATTACACTAAATATATAATTATAAAGGACTGATGTGTAAGCACACTGTGAAAGTGTAAGCACACTGACCTTGCCCAGCTTACTTGACTGTGTGCTGTCTTTTTGGGGCCTGACCTCTAGGGGAGTTGCCCCGGGCACACACAGTCATATTGCCAAGAGCCAAAAGAGCCTTCCATAAAGAGAGAACAGGGAAAATTGAGTCTCCTCTACTCTCTCCTCCAGCTTCACCCCAGCATCATTTGGCCTCAGGCAGTTTAGTGCTTTACAGTTTTGTCAATGAAGCTTGATGTCTGCCTGTTATCAGCTGTGTTATCAGCCCAGTGACGCAACAGCTGAAACAGTGCATCTCTCTCCTCCTGGAGCACAGCACAGGAAGAAGGACAGCTGCACACCTCATGCCATCCCGTCTGAGGGAGTTCCTGCAGCTGGAAAGAAATCCACTGTTTTCCTCAGTGATTTTTATCACCTCAGGTCAGTACAGTAGTCAATGCCAAAGACAAAACTCTTTCCCTGGATTTCCAGGACCATGAAAGTGACTCAGGGACTGCTTGAGAGTTAATTTAAAGTTGTGCTCTGCAGGATAAGTTTTAAAGCTAACTCAGAGGCTGATGGTTCCACAATACTCTGCACAGATTTACGATAGCTGGAAGCTAACACCACAGCTGCAGTCAACCAACGCCGTTTTACAGTCTTCAGGGCATTTCCCAGAGCAAAAAGACTTATGCATAGAGAGCTAAAAATTATGCTGTATGTTCTGTGTATTTATAAGGTACAGGAGTAAATACCCTACTGTGGTACCTCACATCTGTAAAGAGAGGACTGTGAAAAATGCAGGCCAGATAATTTCTGTGTTGGGAGGCACCAGCCTTCCGTGACAATTCTTAGCTAAGCATGAAGACCAGGAAAGCTAAGTGCTGGGAAGATTAACAACTTCTTTTCCTGAGGCGTTAAATTTACAAGAAAGTGTAAGAACAATTACGGAGGTGCCAAGAACACCAGTGACTGCATTGAATGGGGGTGTTACTATTGTTCCTGTTCTCAAAGGAGAAGGAACGGACAAAGGGATGGATTTCATCTTTTTGAGTGAAGCACATTTCTCAGTGTCAGTTAAAACCAATTATTTTCACTACTAATACACAGAGGCCCAGCAGAGAAGAGCTGCAGGTTAATGCTGCACATTAGCTATCATTTTGGTTTCATTAGTAAAAAGTATCTACCCCAAATCTGACCAAGCTCCTCCCCTTCAGGGTGGCTCATCACATCTCCATGTGTAAAGACGATGCCAAAATGTATCTGCTATCAATATTATATAACCTGCTCCGGTGATCACAGCACAATCAGATTATCTCTCAGTCAAGGACCTCAGTCAAAGTGCTCAGAGAATAAAGAAGCAAGACAGATGCTGCTGTTGAGAATTTTTCATAAGAATTGTAAAAGGTAAGGGGGAAAAGTTAGTGATTTTCTTCAGCATTAACACTTTTCAAATGGAATGTTCTATTTGTCTCAATGTCAGCTCAAACAAGACTTTGGAAATGAAGCCCCAGTCTTGGGGAAGGCAATAAAACTTTTTCCTTCTGATTTCAGGGAGGTTTCACAGTTTGCTTGAGATTTTTTCCTCAAATTCCAAGAGTAGTTTCTTTTGTTGTTTAAGAACTTCAGGTTGGATGAAGCAGGCCAAAATGATCTTAGGCTGTGGCAAAACTTGAATATATTTGGCTGCTACATTTAACTCTTCCCTTGTCTCAGCTCCATTATAATATAATGCTGCTGTTGATAAATACTAAAGGTGGACTCCAGCATACACTGAGCAAGAAAAGATAAAAAGGTTTTTCTTTGCTTTGTAATAATGTAATGGACATAATGAAGAAAGAAAACTGAGAACAACCTCGAACACGTAATCTAATTTTAAAAAGTTATCATAAACTATGTGTATTTTTCAGATTTCCTATTGCAAAACACTTTTAAAACTTCCAGATCCACCGTTATCAAACTTTAGAGTCAGAATTGTCAACACAGAAACATTAGGAGGCTCACTTTTGAGTACTGAAAATGGCATTTACAGGAATGAGGGACCTGAACTGGATGTAGGCATTTTAGAATATACCTTGTTGCTCATGAGACAAAATTCATTGTCTATTTTGGCATGTAGCTGAACTGTGAATTTAACAGTAAGGACATAGATGTCCCCAAAAACAATAACTGCAATGATACTTGGTTTCAAGGGGACCTATCATGAAAATGGTATTTACAAATGGTCTCCTTTATTTTATTTTCAAGGTCATGAAGTCCCTTTGTCTTCTTGAACATTTTTCCTCCCACTCCTCAACCTCACCAAATATTTGAGTATTGTTCTTGTAAATACCTTTGGCAACTAATTCTGAAATTAATACCCAGTGTGCCCTCAGAAGAACACAAGTAAGCAAACATTTTTCCGTTCCTCCTATTTAGCAATATGCTGTTGTTTGCAAACACTTCCACCCCAAGACTCCAGTAGTATTGGACATTGTTTGGACAAATTTTCAATGTCCTTCAAGATACATCTATAGGTCTGGTAGTCACAATGGTCAGGAATGTCTGATGGACCCTGAAGAAAATACAATTTAAAAATAATATATGTCTTACCTGCTTATTCATAAGTATGTAGATAATGGGATTGCAAACAGTGCTGCTTTTTGCTAGGATGGAAGGTATGATGCTTGTAACTGGAGTCACAACACCTGGCTTACCAAATGTTGCAAGTAATGCTATAACCCCATATGGAATCCAGCACACCAGATAACAGATAACTGTAGTGATCACCATGAACAGGACACGGTATTCCCTCTTGCGAGCAGCACTCTTGTGGATTTTTCCAACCTAGGGAAAGGTAAAAAAAGACAAAATTTAACAGGCAGAGCTGTTGGATTGACGGTGTTAACAACCTGGGACTATTGGTCTTGGATCAGCAACGACAATCAACACTGTAGTCCCAGAAGCAAAACAAATGCAAACCCGAAATTGATTGAATGCAGTGAAAAGACTTTCATCATCTCCATTAGGCACTAGGGGAAGCTCTGCAGAGACAACACTGCATGCCAGCATAAACCAGAGTCCCCAGTGGAGGTTGGAGCAAATGCAGAAAGGTGACAAAATTAGCATCTAGTCCTTAACAGATGTTAGGTCATCTGCAGTTGCTTTCAAGGTATGGAATTTTGTGTAAATGTACCATGTTTTCACTCAAGTTATTCCAGTACACAGAACTTGCTTGGGATGAAGAAGCTTTACATAGCACATCTGAAACACCTAAAGTATTTTCTGTTAAGGGTGTGGAAATAGCAGAGCGACACTAGGACTGTGCTTAGTATCTCTGTCCTTGGATCTTTTCAAGACTAGATAAAGACTCAGCTGGCCTGGCATAGTGTTAGTCATGGTCATACTTGAAGTGGGACACTAGAGAAGCCTTGCTGACTCACTTGACGAAGTTTTAAGTGGTAGGATTCATTCCTTCTAGACTATTTCTTCCGGGTACTTAACCATTTTGATAAAAGGGCTTCACTCCTGCTAATGATCAGAAACAGGTTTTTGTGCTCTTAAAAAAGTGTGCTGAATGCAAATGTTGTTCATTGGGTTTTTTGGGGAACTGGAGTAGAATTGGTTAAACAGGAAAAGCAGATGTAAATGAGCAGTTTCAAAGTGATGGTACAAGAGTCTATCTTGTTACCATGAATTTGCCAGTATTTACAGTGTGTGGGCAAATCCAACTCTGCTGTGTAAGTCTTTATAACCTGTGCTTCAAAATGTACTCTCCTTTAACCTGTTCTGGACAGAAGCATCATACCCTTTGGGAGTCTAGAGCTTTAAGATAAAGCTTTAACATTAAAATAACAGCCAACTTTTATTTTTAAGCCTTGGTGTGAATACATTTTTCTGTAGACAACTACAGAATGCTCTTCCAGTGTTTGAGCAGCTGAGTGCATTGGTGGTAACAGTGAGGAACGAGCTCATTCCCTAAAAATCAAAAACAAGCTCTGCAAGGAGGTTAATTTTGGAGACTCTCTCTCCACTGACTTTAGATGGAGCCTGGTCTCCTGAGGTTATGATTGATTCCTCAGTTTTACCCCAGGTGTGTTTAGCAAACCCAGATGCACCAGCAGGACTTCAGGAACTATTCAAATGTTTAACCTATATTGACTGAGCCTCGTACTCAGCCAAATCTAATTTATGTCCACTTTAAGGTCTTTTTGCCTCTTGAATGCAGCACTTGAGAGTAAACTGCACCCAAGGGAATTAAGCCCATGTAAAACTACAAACATAAATAAGCAAAAAAACAGCTCTGTGTAATGGAACACACCCCAACTTTACCTAATCAAATTTTAAAAAAAAAAGTTTTAAATCAATAGTTTTAAACTGATGCAGGTAAATTAATACAGCACAGTTAAAGGTGGAAGCCACCAAGCATCCCAGTCAAATGTCATTTGCTGTTACCTGACGCATACCTTGCACTTGCCAAGGAAATAGTCAAGAGCTTTTCCTGCCTCTTTGTAGTGTGAGTCTTTTGCATAACATATGTGTTTATGCATCAGATTGTAAGTTAAACACATATATAGTGACTGTATAAAGTACATGTGAAGGCAAAGTAATATGGTTACAGTTTCTTTTTAGTTCATTATGACTCTAGGCTGCTAGAGTGCTTGGTTCTATCTGGAGTTTCAGTGGAAATGCTCCTGTAAATAAAACACACACAAACTTAGTCTGCCCAAAACGAGTATCTTTCCTGTCTAGTTTTTTAATGATTTTCTGCAAAAAGGCAATTACAAAATAAAGTCTACCCTTTCTGAAGAGACTCGGGGCTATTGTTTTTTATAAGAATGCAACCTGTTTATTCCATAATTATCTATTATTAATCCTTTTTTCAAGCTAAAGTAATGGTCCAATCCTGTATTGCTTGTTTGAACTAAATTTTTCAAGACTAATGGAAAATTTCTCTGACTGATGAATCCAGGATCCCATGTGAGCTGCAGCTATGCTACAAATTAAATATTAACCAAGGAATGCAAAGCCCCAGTTAGCCATGACATCCACAGATGAAGATCATCAATAAACACGGAAGGATCAGGCAACACATTTTTGCTCCGTGTTTAGATACGTGTCTTGAAGAGTTAGCAAGAATTTACCCTCTGCACAGACAAAATAGAGACCATAAACAGAGGAAGGAAAGATGTCCAAAACTAAAATGACTATGGGCATGACTTTGGCATGTGTCCTTCCACTTTCACATCCTCAGCTCATTTCCTTAGGAAGGGAAGTTTTGAAATCATGTACCATATTTATCTACATGCTCTTGGTTTCATTGCCTTTGCAGTTTTGCAGCCTACCCTTAGAAGGTGTTATCTTCAAAAATTCTCTGTTTCTAGGTGCTGGAAGGCCTCCAGCGAAGTATAACTGAGGTTCATGTAACCTACAGAAAGATTACACTTCTGCAGGTGAAAAAGCAGACATTTTAACATTAAAATAATTTTATTTGTTATTTTAAAACTACTGGACAATTTACCTCAATTGCTACACTGTATTTCAAATGGAAATGCCTTCCTGGATATCCAGCTGATAGAACAGCATCAAATAGTGATGAGAAAAAATAGATTCAAATAATATTCTAGAATAGCTGAGCTTATAAATCTCTGTCTAAATGTGAACATACAGGATATATATAATATAAAGTTAAAATACTTAGAAGATTTAAACCACATTTTAAAATGGCACAAGAAATACTAGTCAATTGGCATCAGATTATACTTATGTAGGATGGCTGGATAAAACTTGTTTGCTGTAAACTCAGCTGTTTTCTCTGGGACAAAAAACATCTCCTGCCAAATCTGGCAATATAAATGTTGCTAAACCACTATATTGAAAGAAAAGGAGGTTGGGGGATTGATTGTTGAGGGGTTTTTAATGAGAAAACGGTGTTCCTCCCCTGTTTTCATCCTGGGAAGTAGCAGAAATGTTTTGGTTTTTCAGAACTCAGCTGGAGGCAGCAACAGGCAATCTTGTCTAATCTCAGGCACTGAGCGTAACAGTGGCACAATTAGCTCTGGATTTGTCCTGTAGCCATGCTGCATCTCACATATACCCAACACTCTTCAGGTCAATCTGACACACAAGATACCACTACTTAGATGACTAGGGCAGCATGCTGAGCACGTATATTAGATGTGACAGGCCACAGAGTGCAGGAGAAGCCACGGTGGCATTCAGTGAGGAGGCTGGCATGGTAGAATTGTCCTCAGAAGGAGCCCAAGTGACACATTGATTCGTTGACCTCAAAAGCTGCATCCACAGCTGACAAGATGTAGCAGATACATCGCTCACCAAGTGATGGACTGCATTGCTATTCCATGTTTTGGAAAAGAAGACACTGGGGAGCTCTGAGCAGAGCATATAAAATTTCAACAGCACTGGTCAAAGTCTGGATCAGTCACAAACCAAAGAAAAGAGGAGCTTACAATATGGATATAGAGAGGGTTAGTAAAAAGAGATGCAGAGTTTTGCTGTAGCTGTGGAGATTGTTAGGCTGGAGATTCAAGAAAAGGATTCAAAATATCTGCTGTGACAGGTACTCTGCAAGGAAAGAGAACAGCCTCAAACTGGATGCAGGCAAATGTGTGGGCCTGTCACAAAAAGGACCCAGAGAAAAGGCGTGACCTAGAGGAAGCTTGACTTCCTCTAAGGAGAACAAATCGTGTTCTTTCCTTAAAGAGAAAAGAGAATGAGTCTGCCCTTGCAGAAGACAAGTAAACCTTCCAAAGACATAAACACTGTTGTGCAATAGTAGGGGAGATAATAATAGGACTATGTGCCATAGGAAATGATTTTTAGGTAACAGGTTCTGGTTACCCAATTTAGACATTGCAGGTGTCAGTCCAGACCTCATCGCTGTCCAAGTCAACTGGTTCAGACAGCCTGTTCCTGGAGGGAGTAGCCAGATGGCCACCACAGCTGAGTCCATGGGTTTTTGTCAGGCTAAACACTGGAGCTTTCCAGCCCAGACAAAAGAAGACAACAGCTACCTGCCTCTGGGCAGAGATTTACTGCTTTAAATATTTTTCTTAGCCATCACACAACTTCATATGGAGAAGAGCCCTGAGCAGTGCCTTGCCCAAGGGAAAAACCTGCCCCTTCCTGTGCTCCAGAGCCAAAAGTTTGACCTACTGCAGCCCCTTGCTGGCTCTCTCCAGACTGATCTGGGCATGACTTATGGGACCAAGGGAATACTGGGGGCACTTTATCTACTTAGAAGAAGGCACGGGTGCCTGGAAAGACCTGAAGGATGGTTGTGCATAGAGGATGTGAGGCAACTGCAAGGCCCACAGTGCCAGAGGCACATATCCAGTCAGTCCAAAATATTCCCATCACCCACGGGCAAGCTGGCGTTTTTCATATATGTAAGGCAAGGGAGATGGGCCAGAGTTAGCTGTTAAGAAGGGGAAACTTCAATGATGAAGATCTAACCTGACTGTTTCGAATTCCCCTGTGTTTTCTTTTTCACATTTACCCTAGTCTCTCCTCCTTACTTAATGCAGCTATGTGCTTTTTCTCATAAAGCATTTCCTTCATATTTTAACCACACCCATTTTCAGCTGTGAACATCTTGAAAGATTATGGAGACTATATGGCATCCCATCCATCTAACCACTAGATGGAGAGACTATGCACCGTCCAGAGCCACTTCAAACAGGGGACATGTACATGATAACATCTTAGAAATCAGGGGTCCTGTTTGTATATTTTGTACTTCAAATCACTTTCTCTTTCTCCGCTATTTATTAAGATGGAAAATAGTATCAGTTGCTATACTCTGTGCACCTAGATAGTGGATGCTATAAACATCCTTTATGTAGCTCACTCTGAACAAGCAGTATGGAAAAAGGGCACAAAGTGCTTTTCTCATCATGGCTGATACATTATTCCTGGATCTGTATTTGTGCATCTTACACTCATATAACCATGCTTACTTCAGTACCTCAGAACTGCACAGTGAAGAAAAGGCTATTTATGAGCAGCAGTGTTTGTTGCCACCAGCATCTTTCAGTATCAGCTCTAAGTGCTTGTTTTGACATGATCAAGTATTCGACAGCACTACCAGAACCACACACAAATAAAATATTCATAATCATCTGAGGGAAGTCTGCCAATCTTTGAACATTTAGTCTACTACCGCTTCTTGAAATGAACAGAAGGGATCTAGACTTTTTATGCAAAAGCTGCAATAGAGGAAAAAGCTGGAAAAAGATCATTCTTCTTCCATCATGAACCAGTCAAATATACTTGACAGTCCTCTCTGCTGCATTTCTAAAAAAAGAAAATCAGATATGATTTTCACTTATCAGTGTGAATAAACCTTGCAGTCAGACTAAGCAGTGACTGAAATGTCAGTTGTGATGAGCTTTCTCTTCTCCCATCTCTGTAGATTCTGTCCTTGAGCAAAAACAAGGAAAAAAGGAGGAAAAAAAAACCCTACACCTGCAAAGCATGTAAAGCTCTAAAAAGCTGTAGGAAACAGACACTCCAAGTAATCTGTTTCTCAGTGTGAGCTACCCCAGAACCAGTACTGTACAGATTAACAATAAGGGGGATGAAATACTTTGTTGTTTATAATAAGAAATCCTGGAATAAGAGGGCTCACTGGCTTAAAAAAAATAAATGCTTCCTTTGTTAGCAGTTAGGTGGCTAAGCTCAAAACAAATGAACACTGAAGAGATATATAGTCCTATGGAAATGGAGAGTGAACAGAAACATCTGTTTTGAGTCATCTTAGAATTCAATGGGCCTTGCCTCTACAAAGCATTTACACTTATATGTTCAGTGAGCAAACTGAGATTTAAGCATGCACATGAGCATTTTGCTCAGCTGGGGCCACATAATGAGTTAATAGCAACAAATACAGAAGGCAGAAGCCATAAAACCACATAAGGGGCCATATAGCTAATTATTTTAATGTCACTGTTAAGTGTAGGAATTTAAGCCCACAGGAAGGATATTTTATCAGCTGAAGACTGGTTTTATAGTAAATTTTTGTTATTGAAATGGGAATTAGCTGCCTTAATGCCTCAAGGTGAAGTGATGCTTTAAATACAAAATTCATGGCTTTGTACTTTGCCCTTAAAGCACAACTGCTATTGCTGCTAAAATCAGTGAAGTTCTATTGTGGACTTAGGGAACACTATAATCCTCTTATGCAGGAATTTTTCTTTCACTGTTAAAGGACTTTTAGCAGCAATTTGGCTAACACAGTGAACATACATTAAACAAGGAGCTCATGGTGGTACTCCTGTCATTGATAATTCATGTTTTATCCTGACTTTCTTTACTCACTGTGTATTTTCTAGCATCAGTGCACGTGAGGAGATTAAAGGTGCATATGCCAGTTAGCACTTGGTTTGCATTAACAGTTTGGTTTTAGAAAGAGAAATCCATTAGATACCCCTACAAGCATCACCAAAGTCCAGCTCCTGCCCTTGCACATGATAGCTCCAATAATCACACCATGTGACTGACAGCATTATCCAAACACTAAGTTTTGGATGTTCAACAAGTCCAAGTGCCAGGTGCTGCACATGGGCTGGGGAAATCCCCAAAATTACTGCAGACTGGGAAAAGTCATTGAGCCCATCCCTGCAGAAAAGGAATTCAGGGTTCTCATGGATGAAAAGCTGGATGTGAGCTGGCAATGTGTGCTCACAGCCCAGAAGGCCCAAATGCATCCTGGGCTGCATCAAAAGAGGCCCAGACCACAGGCTGAGGAAGGTGATTTTCCTCCTCTAAGCTGCCCTCATGAGAGCCCACCTGGAGTACTGCATCCAGCTCTGGAGTCCTTAACACAAGGAAGATGTGAACCTGTATTATAGTATTGCTACATGTCTTGCTGCTCTGCAACACAACTTGCTATTATAAAGGTGGGAGGTGCTGAGATTGCTTTCAGAAAATCAAGCCAGTAATTTAGTTTAACATTCCTCTTCTTGAAAACCATACCAACAAATGATATTTTTAACCAGTAATTTAATAACCAGCTTCTGGTTTGGGTTAGGTTTTTTGTTGTTGCTGTTTTAAAAACTTTTGCTATGGCTTTGACTGACTGAACAGCCCATCTGACAATAAGGGAAAGGAAAAATGAAAAAAAAATTAAAGCTGACTTCGGTGTATTTTGTGTTGAAGAATTTCTGAAGCAGGAAGGGAAAATGTCAGACCTTAATTCCTTCTTGGTTTCTGTGTTCTTTCTTCCATAGACAGCAAAATGTAGAAGGTGTATATGCAACATGTATGCAACATATGGAATATGAAATCTTCAACAATAGATGAACTGAAAGGTGTAAAATTTCTTTCCATGTTTCTTTCTAGGCTACTTTATGCTAAACAACAATATGCTACCATCTACATAGAAAATGGACTGCACGCTTTCCTGCACCTAAATGAAAAATGTTTTCAACCAAAGGTGACAAAAAATAACATTTTGAAACATGTATATATATATTTGTATTTATGTAAAAGTGTATACACACCACACACTATATATGTTACAAATATATATACACATATTATACACACATACATACATACATATTCCCATAATTATGTGAAAATTTTTACACCAGAGTCATCCAAGTTTGGAGAGGAAAGTTAGGAAAAGGCAAGTTATGATGCAAGTATTACTCACCACCCTCTTTACCTCATGAACTAAATTAACCACAATCTTTTCTACTCTAAGTATCAAGACTTTCTCTGAATCTGGGGTGTGAATTAAAAAAAAGAAAAAGGTGTCAGGGTAATGTTTTCCCTGAAAATGGAGCTTGGCTATTCCCCTGGGTCCATTTTTGCAGGTATGTAAGCTCTCACTCACATTTAATGCTACTTTTCACCAGGATAGCATATGTGTGTGAGAACTCGAGGTTTGCTTTCCTCTGGATTGATAGGTGCACTCCTTATAGTGAAAGCAGATAAAATCTCTCAGGCATCATAACTCAGTACCTAACCACAATTACCCTTTCTCATGGGAAGAGGTCAGGCTTTTCAGATTTTACTGATGGATCCCCTCCCACTTTCCTGAAAATTTCTGCTGACATAAAGCAAGGAATCATTAAGGACATGTCAGCATGGCTTTGACATGTAGTTATTTATATTTAAATAAGCCTAATAGATGTGCTTGGGTCTGCCTGTCAAATCCTATAGACCCTACAAAGAATTTAAATAAAAAGTGTTTTCAAAGCTCTCATCTAACTGGCATCTTTAAAAATATAGGAATTATGCCAAAAATAGCCTGAAAGTGTTCTTCTCCAGACGCTTTCCCTCAAATTCTTGTACACATACCATGGTACAGGTGTATTCCAAAAAACCAAACCAAAACCAACCCAACCCTGAGAAGTCTGTAAATCTTCAATTCATCTCCTCTCAGCAGGACCCTTGATGCCCTTCCAATTTTAATCCCACTCTACAGCATATAATCCTTTTTTCAACACAGAATGATGAACTGGACATAGAAATTAATGTAAACAGCTAAATTAGACAAATTACATTTAACCAATAGGACTGAAGCTCAGGTGTAAACACTCTTTTTCCTTGGGAGAGGTGTACCCAGGATTGTGTTGCACTTGAAGAAGTTAGGTCTCTCTAGCCCTCATTTTGACAGGCCAGAGAGGGTGAGCAAGGGGGGAGCTGACTTAGTGAGTTGTACCTAGCCTGGTGTTCATAAACATTTATTTATCTTTGCACACAGAAAAGGAATATAAGTTCCTTTTCTGTAGTTTGTGGATTACAGACAGTCCTTTATAAATTATATACAATTTTAAGACTTTCAGTTAGGAAACATAAATGGTTGTAAAGTTTCATATTTGGTTTAGATTTCTAAAAAGACGAGATGAGCAGAAACATAGAAGTTTGTTACAATTTTATGAGTTTGATACATCAGATCTGTAGGTCTGTCTTCGACTGTGCAGCAGTTTGTGCTTGTGATTAAACACAAAATAATCCAGGAGCAAAGAAGACTGATGACAGTAATAAATACTTCATAATCCTCTGCACAAACTCCCTACCCAGGAGTTGGGTGACGGGTGCAGAGTGTCTCTAGAACATGGTGTGTGTGCAAATAAAAAACAGTCCTCCTGCCTGCCAGGTGTGCCTAGGCTGCAAGCACAGGGACGGCATGGTGAGGAGGCACCGGGATTTTAAGAGTCAGGGTTATGCACTACACTACAAATATGTCTCTGCATCTGGTCAGTTTGCAAAAGCTGAGACTATACTGGATATACACATACATATATATATAAGTATATATATTACATATATAGATTCTTTAAACAAGTTTATTACTAATACAGATGGTACAGGTATAACACATATGGAAAAGCAGCTTTCAGTTCTTTCAATCACTAAGAGGCTCCTATATTAATAAAACAAATCTGATTTATTAAAAAAGCACTGTTTAATAAATTACTGATTGTTTCTGTCTTATGAGTCCAGAGCTGTATTATCAGTGGCTACTGGAAATAACCAGATCATGAGGTACTTTAGCTGATTTTTAGATCTACCTAGAATAAGTACAGTTAATAAAAAACAAAACAAAAACAAACCAACAACAGAATTCCTTTTGGTTGTTAAAAGTTTCATTCCTGCCGCCACGAAAGAAATTTAAAAAAAAAAGTTCTATTGGAGTTCGGATATTCATAGCATTGGATCAGAATTTGACATTAGAAGGTGAAGACAGCATCAAAGATTCTAAGAAAAATATCAGGGAATGGGTAAGGAAAGAATAAATAATTAGACATGGAGTAAGTAACATGCATTCTCTAGCGTATAATATGTGATTTTTTCCACAGAGATTTTTCTAGTCTGGTGCTACAAGCTCTGCCTTTTGTGATGCTGCCTTTCCCACTGGCTCTTGCATCCTTTTGGGAGAACCATCACAGCTTCAGTCTGGGAATATCTACTCTGTCCACCCCTCTAACGCTACCTTGAGGATCTCCTCAAAGCAGCATTCCTCTTCACATCAGGGCCCACGAAAAAAGGGAAGGTAGTGGGCTTATTCAACCTCTCGGTGGGAATGAACACACCCTGTCAGAAAGGTTCTTTAAGGAGGGGGCCATCATGTTCACTGTGGGCAGCCAGACATTGCTTCACATGGAAACAAGATGTAGGAAACTGCGTGGGAGTGACTCCTCCAAGCCTGCAGCACTCGGAATCATCACGCCTTCAGAAACGCAATATGGACCTATTTGCAGATATCCGTAAACTTCATTTTTAGGAACCTTTTATAGGATATTTAAGACATGCCATACCCAAAAGTGACAGAAGAAAAACAGGTGTAAATAATGGGAAAGACTTTGAAGGTGTTAGATACACCATATGGCAGCTGGTGGGCAGCAGTATGACATGGAAAGAAATGGACTAGAAAAGAGTGCCAATAAAAGAATTGACCAGAGTTTATCCATGCCCAGTACTTTGAGATATGCAAGATCCAGCTTTGTGATATGCAGTATGATGTGGGTAAAAACATATTATGCCTCCTACATAATATAGTAAAGATGGGCAGTTGTGTTTTAAATACTACTCCTTGTTAGAATTTTGAACAAAACTAGCAAAAATAAGATGCTTTCTTTTATAGCTCAAAACATTCTAGTTTTCCAAATGCTTACAACTGCATGAGCTTTATCCATTAAAATGGATGGGCTTGTTGAGAGACTTGAAATTTCTACCCCCTGTATCCTCTCTGACGGAAGACTGTGGATCTGTGGAAGCAATGATGCTTGAAAACTTTTAAGTTCTACATACATATGGCAGAGGGAGGGATATAAATGCCATTTTTTCTTTATTTCAGCTTTACACCAAATTATGGCCTAAAGTGGAGCCGTCTAGATGTCTTCCCTGCTGAGTCAGCATAATTTTTAAAATAGAGCAAAGGAGCATAAAAAAACAGATATATGCATGGGGATTTTTTAGTAAAATGTCTCTGAATTATACTTTTACCAGCATACACGATTGTTCAACCCCAGATTAAACCAATTTTTTTCCTTTGTCTCTCTTCCGAAGTTGGACATAATATTTGAAAAGAAAAGGAAGTACGTGTTTTCTAATGCAACAGAAACACTGAAATATGCATCCCAAAGTATAATACACATGCCATAAAATATTCTCTAAGTGAAAACAAATGCCAAATGTGACAGAGTCAGCAAAGTTTTGGGTTATAGCTGTTGTTATATATTCACAAATCTGGCTTTCTGAAAGTTTATATTACTTTGTCAGATGCACATTAAAATAAGTAGCAGCTGGTGGAGACAAAGGACTGAATTTCTCTGCTTTCCTACCATTTCATTTTCATGTTGTCGTAAACTACTCTAGTACCGTACATTTCCTGTTACCATGATGAAGTGGTTTTACTATCTTTGCAAATAAATACTAGGAATTCCATGAATTTTAATGCATTTAAAATCTTACAGCCAGAGGGCTGAATGGATTCTCAAGGGATTTAGTGTTGTCCATCATTCCCCCTTCCCCAGTATGCACTACCTGCAGGATAAATACTCCTCAATCAGCCTGAGAGTTACCATCTAATAGAGAGATATTTCATATCCCTGAACAACCTGCTCCATGATTTCAACACTTATATCCTTACAAACCTTGTTGTAACATCTGACCTAGACCTTCATTTCTAGAAAGTGTTTCCTTGTGTCTTTCCATTAGTGTAAGGGTATGCAAGCACAATGAGTCACAACTGCTTCGCTTTAGTAGCAGTGTTCTTACACTTAAAAACTGTTCACATATATGTTCTCAAAATTTGCATATCTTGATTTAACAAAACCAGAAGAGAGAACAGAGTACAACCGAGGTCAGGTGTTCCATGCTTCTGCTCACCTGTCCCACAATAAGATCTATTCTGTTTGCAAAGGTATTGTGTTCCCAAACCCACACATTGTGTGGGACTCACTACTCAAATCGGATCCTTTAGACTGTACTGATTCCCAACCTATGTTTATTTATCTTGTATGATTTCTCATACAAGAAAAAGAGAATGCCGTGCTTGCATTGACTGATCCTGCACTTTCATTGACCACTCCTGATGTTCACTGAGTTTTAATTACAGATCAATATCATTAAGGAAAATGCTGAAAGCACCTGACAAATCTCCATGAATGGGCACCTTACAGGGAGTCCTCTAGGACAGTATTTTCCTAGTTGCTAAGGGCATGTCATGTGTCAAGAACTTGAGTTGTATCACGACTACAGTTTCCCTTTTATCCACTAGACCAGATTACCTGTCAAAATGTGAGTACAATTAATACTGGCCAACTCTTAAGCAAATCATATTGGCAGTTCTGATTCAGAATATTCAACTGCAAAGTCTTCAAAGCCTTTTTTAGAGTAGTGAGAGAAAGAACAAACTTTTAAAAGCAAAAAAACCACCCTCTACCTCCCATTTGGTGTTGCTGAGCTATGACTTAATGGGGTGTCCATAGAAAAGAGGTAGTTGGAAATGTCCAGGTAATGGATCTTTGGGAAACAAAACTCCTTGGCTGATGTTTCTGTAGTAAATGGCCAGAATGATGGATAGAAAATAAGGTTTTTCTCTTATAAATCCTACTAAGGAGTAGTAGGCCACTACTAAGCCTGTTAATGCTGAGTGAATGTTAAAATTGTCCATAGTACAGAGCATTCACCTGAGAAGTGGGGACCTACTGAATATTTCCAGCTGACTTTGCAACAGGCCACCAGTGGTCTTCACTGAAATGAAGTTCACCAAGCTTGCTTAAAGGCAGGTTAGTGATTTTTATAGAGTCACCATCACCACTTAGGGAAGAAATGGCAGTTTTATAGCACTAATAGCCCAGCTGGCATCCTACTGGCATTTCTAGGAGAAAGCCAGGCATTTGTAAAAGGGATGAGCTGTTAACTTCACCAGACTTAGATAAATTCTTGTCACTTCTCTGCAGAAAAAGCACAATACAGATAGTGCTGCCACACAACTGTAAAGTATACTGATGATGAATTATACTGTTGATAGAGTATAGGAAGAGAAATAGATTACACATTAAAAATAAAATGTGCAACCTTGCAAAACTTGGTTAGATGGCAAGCTCCATTTCATTTTTCATATGTGAACTGTAATCATATATTAAGTAAAACACATCTTCCTGATAGGTATACTTACTTTGGAAAAAAACAGTGAAAAACACCAATAGCCCATCAGGTTATATGGGCTTTGATACTACTAATTCTTTTGAGTCCTGACAGCTCTGAGCCTGTAAAAGAGTATCATTATAGCAAAGAAACAATTTCAGTAAGAAAAATACCAAAATAACCTCTTAGAAGATGACTGGGATACAAGATAGCTGGGTTTGTAACTGTACTTCTAAATAATATTGGCTTTCCTTGAAATTTGTTTCTCATTTGTTCTCATTTGAGTAGTATAGCAAGCACAGTGCTATATTGTTGTTACTCTGCTGCTGTACAAAAGGTAGCACTTTTATAAATTATTTCTTCAGGTAGCACAGATTTCTGGGTTATAGGGGAACACGATGAGTAACACAGTACTGATGACAACTGAAAACAATCAATACAGTTCCAAATTTTGTATCCAAGCAGAAAAATCACTATCACTCTGTAATGGTTCATTTGAGCTACTTGCCATGTATTCTCACATACTCCAAGGGGACAGACAAAGGTGCAGCAGAAGAATGTTATGAATTAAAACTACATGATAGCTATTCTTTAGTATATTTTAATATTTTTTGTGGTGATTAGAATCCTGAAACAGTAAAGTGGCAGTTGAACAGATGGCAAACTGGTCTTCTGGCAGTGGGACCACTGACTGTGTCCAAGAAGGCATCAGTTCATATAGCTGCAGGTTTTGTTCAGGAGCAGTCTAAGAGTAGTCTAATATAGGGGTTCCATCAGAATGGTTCAGTCAGCAAACGTGATCAAGTAGCTATACCTTAATGTGTGCTTTAATTTAGATGAAAACAATTGTTATCAGCAAGCTTCTTTTTGACTGAGACTAACGGGAATAAGCAGGAGAGAAAAGGACAAGAGAGGATGGAAGAGGAGGGGAAAATGTGGGGTGGGGGGTGGGGGGAGAGGGAAAGGAGAGGAGCAAAGGAAAGGAAAAGGGTAAGGGAAGGGGAAGGAAGAAATTGGTGTGATACAGTCAACTCTTGCTCGCTTATGGAGTTGTACTTGGAAATTCAGAGCTGATGTCCTGCTTCTCAAACACTTGTCTATATACACAGGGTTCTCAGTGGTACTCTATACAGGCCAGGAAGCTTTCCATCTTGGATCTTATTATAATCTTGGAATCTGGGATTTCACCTTGAGTGTCTGAAATGTAGTACCATACTTGAAAGATGGTAATGTTTGAATGTTGGTTTCTGATATTTCTCTCACTTTTAATCTCTCCTTGAACACTACTTCTGTAGCTCCGATAGCACTTGTTACCCTTTTCTGCACCTTTTCTGTTTCTCTTATATCCTTTTCAAATAGATGACCTTGCAATATTCAAGTTTATACAATGGTATAACAACACTGGGCATGTTTCTTGCAATCCCTTTCCTAGCAATTTCTAACATCTTATTTATTTTGATTTTCCTGAACAGAGAACTGAATTTTTTATTAAATTACTCAAACCAAGTTAGCCATCTCTTTGAAGGGTGATAACCAAAGCCCTTCATCATACATGTAAGTATATATATGATGTATGATAGAGTTACTTTGCACAAATAACTGCACCTCAGGTGCTGTTATCACCTGTTATTGCCCACCTCACCCTTGATCTGTGACACCCACGGCTGACAAAGCTACTCACATGCCTTGTTCCCAGCTTTCCTGCTTCAGACAATCGTTGTTGGCCATTGTCCCTTGCTTTCCTAATCAACTGCACTCACTTCCCAGTTGATGATCTCCATGGATATTTACTGTAAGTCTACTAAAGGGGCTGCAACTATTGAGGATGTTACACACTAAGGATGGAGATCCTGCACATGGCAAGTGGTCAGATCTGTGTTTCACTCTCTCAATCTCCAAATTAATACTTATTCCAATTGTATATGTCCTTTATTTTCCAAGGAAGAGATTGGCACTAGAGCAATATTTTTTTACAGCCTAATTTTGTTCTGGATATGCTTTTTCTTGACAATTACAGCCAGGAAAAATCAACATAAATATTTTTAATAATTCTCTAGAATTCCTTCTAATTCTAATTTCAATAACATCAATATATCTGGGACAATTAGTGTCCAGATATAAACTATTCTAGCAATGGTTCACTAACAAGTCCAACCCTGTTCAGTATTTGTTAAAAATAGATATTGCAAGTTCAGCTCACTTGTGAGCAACGCTTTCATTTCTGAGTTTTGGGACAGAAGAATTCTTCACAGTGCAATAGTAAGTAGGGATAGATGTAGCTAGAGCCAGTATGAAACCTGTCCAGCGTGAATTTTATGACCTCGGAGATGGTGTACTCATATAAAATTCCACCATTCTTCTGGAAAGGCTGAAACTAATCGAGCAATACCTGTACCTCCCTAAGGAAAGGTCAAAGTAAAAAGAAGAATGAGTTAACAAGACAATTCAGCAGGCTGGAATTGTATTTCTTTTAACTTGACATTTAGACTGAATTAACATCCTGAACTTACTCGGCAAGCAGTGGAGACCAAAGCAAATCCATTTAATTATATATTGAGAAAATCCAGAATGTTCCAGGCTGACGTGACCAAGCACCTACTCAGCTTTGACAGTCCTGGAGCACAGAAGCATAAGCAGGGCAGAAGAGCATTTACACTACTGAATAGTGAAAGAATACATACAAAAAGAAAAGACTCCCAGGAGTAGCATGCAATTAACAAAAGGCCAAGGCCAGACTACCAACCACAGTTACAAATTTTCTTTTGAAAGATTAAAGATTGATGCAGAAAGGCCAGGTTGGAGCAATGTGAAAGTCAGTTCTTTCAACTTGACATTTAAACTGAACTAATATCCTGAAGTTGCTCAGGGAACGAGAGTGAGAAAACTATCAGGCCTTTAAGGACTTTTATTGAGCTCTTGCAAGCCATAACAATAAAGAAAGGAGAAAGCAATATCCAAGGTGAATTTGTTAAGTGAACTTTCCCAAAGAAAGGTGTTTTTAAATGCCCAGCCCCATGTTGAGGCACCAGAGCAGAACAGAGAGCTACTGGTATTTAATCAGGGATAGATGCAATTGGGAACTAGTGGCAATATTCATTGTATTTTCTGTGCAAGGCAGCAGCTTGCATGCAGTGTTTTACAGACATATAACCAACATTTTAAGTATGTCCAATGGGACTGCCAATGGGAATATAAAAATGTGTATACCTCAGTGTTTGCCAGGTAAGGAAAGCTCCTTTCTTTACAGGAATGTTTGCTCAATTTTCATTTGTCTGTTTAATTTAGGCTCAGAATATTTATGACTTTCTTCCTTTTTAATTTCTGTGCAGGTCTTCATTCAAACTTTATTTCTATTTAATCTTGAATATGCCAGATATAAGTACCAAGACCTCAGGTAAATGGAAATCTATCTTTCCATGTTTGGGGCAGTTTCAAGTGAAGTGTTATATTACCAGATAAAATTATAGCCTTTTGAAACTGCAATGTTGTGCCTCTTCTGCCATGTAAGTGACCAGAAACAAAACAATCCAATATTGCTGAGATCCCCTTAGAAAACACCTTACATACTTTCTATTACCTGAGAAGCTGTTCAGTTGACAGGCCTCCCATTTAAATTCAGATTACCACTCTTAAGTACAGGAGAAGGGCTGGAATATACCCCAAGGCAACCCAGCATATAGTCATCTGTGATTAATTTAGCTGCTTAGCAGATGTCAGTTGTACTACTGACTAAAAGTCAGATAATCACCCACTCACTGCAAGCCCAGGTGACTCCACCTCAAGCCAGAGACAGTTGTTCGTTGTTTTAAGATGCATATGGTGTAGACATTTTAAAAGAAGAAACATGGAAAAAAAAATATCCTTAGTGAAGTCTCAGGGCCCTAAACATTATAAATTAAGAATGAATGTTCATTCTTTTTAGTTTTATACCTTGAAATAACAAGGGAAGAATTAATTAGGACCACAAAGGGGACGGTGGTTAAGTTACAATCAAAACTGTATGAAATAGAAAAGTTGGAGAGTCAACAGATTAAAAATAATTTGAGAAATAGATTCATAAACCTTATGCATATTTCTCTGAAGGAAACATTGGCTACTTAAGACCTTGTCTTTTACTTTCCTCTCCTTTACCTGTCCACAGGGATATTGATTTACTGCATAAGGATTCCTGAGCTTTTTAGTATGAAAATCTCTATAATTAAGCAGCTGAAGAGTTCATCTAACAACTGCATTACTAATGAAGCAAAATTCAAATGAAACATCTGCCTAATAAGAAGAAATGTAAAACTCTGTACATGATGTTATAGATGGGTATCATTTCTCCTGGGAAGGTTTGGACAAGTGCTCCTTCAGTAAAGGAGGCTCCCTGTAAAGCAAGTGTCAGGTACAAACTGGAAAGTGCCTGAACAGAATCTCTTTTGCTCCAGCAGGAGCAAAAGTTTTGAAAAGCCGTATGTTAGTACTTATTTTAAAAGAGCCTCAGAAGCCTCTACTCTACGTAGTTCACAAGGATGGGTCTCACTCTGCTGGAAACTGCTCTCCATCGGGGTGCAGTGTGTTTTCCCAGGCCTGCCCAGGAGCAGATACCTGGCCCCCACAAACTGCACCAATTCTCTGCTGTGGCCAAGGCAGTGGTCTTGACCACAGACTGCTCCCTTCCTCCTGCTCCTATTTTCCCACTTATTCCCCTGCCATGCATTACAAACAAACAAACAGACATTAATAGTCACCCAGCTGACTGCCCCAGTGTTTAATCCAACAGTTACACTGGGCATTGAGTGCTCTAATATTCTACCAAGGCTAGTAATTAAAGGCACTCAGAGTATTGGTGATCAATTTTTACTGATTCAAATTAATACAACACTGCCTGAAATATAAATCACTGTTTAAAATATTATTGGCCCTATTTCTGCCATAATTTTTCACTTGTGACAGTGGGCCTCACTTTACTATCAGGACCACTGAAATAAGTATAGCAAGTATAGTAAGACAAAAGGTACCTGTAAATTGAAGTATGACCCCAGTTTCAATCTGCTACAGACAACACAAGCTAATTTCCACTGATTCACCACAAGACAGAGACAAGTAGTCTGCAAAGCAGCAAAAATTTAATAAAGGGGAAGAATTCCATAAAATAACCTGGCTCTTTATTTTAGTAACAAAGGGTGGGGGGAAGGTAAGTATAGACCTATAAACCCCACGACAAAACTTGTGATAATACAGATTTGCGTTGACTGCATGAACATGAGAGAACACATTCTCACATCAAAATTAGTGTGACTTCTCAACACTTCTCTGCCATACTGATAAGGCAAAGTGATCTGAAGCAGTATTTGCACCTTTACCTACCCTTGCTAAACCCCAGGGGAAACTAACTATTAAGTGAATGCAAGAGCTGCACATTTATTATCGTACCACATATGCATACTGAGCAAGGTGGAGAAGATGGAGAAGGTGGGAAAAGCTGAAACATAGAAACCCTCTTAGCATTCTGTAAGCCAGCTGCACTGCAACAGAAGTGTCTCCTTGAGAATTTACAGATCAGATAAGGTCAAAATAATTCCTAGCATGACATTTTTGGACTGGGAAACTGATTCACAAAAATGAAAACATCCTGTGGGAACATGCATGTTAGAGACATTTCTGGTGGTACTCAAGTGTCCCTGGACTTCTCTCATTCCTTGACAATATGCCTGACAGAGACCAAAAATGCCAGGCCTTTTACCTCACAGAGCTTTTTTATTCAGGACACTGGATGTCACAGGCATTTTAGGCCATCAGTTCCAAGGATTTCCAGGATCTTTTGTTCCATGTCACTTTGGCTAAGCACTGCTCTACAAGGGTATCAGGGCCATGAGTGGTTTCAGGGTCAAGAGGATATTGTTTTATTTTTAACATCTAAATGTTCCAGAGGAGGATTATGCAAAACTAAAATACTGATGAACTGCCAATTCATGAAAAATAGTGAGCTTAAGATTTGTGTTGTGTGTGTCCCCCTTACTCAAGAAAAAAATATCTCCATCAAAAATCTTTAACTGGAAAAAGACCAGAAAGTCTATTTCTCAGTCAGGTCTATTTAAAATAGTATCCACATTTGTCTGAAGTCAAGAAAGAAAGCCAAAATTTTAGACATTCATGTGCACACAAAGCACTTTTTCTTACAACAAGCTGCCTTTAAAGAAAAAAAGAAAATTCCACTTTTCATAATACGCATATACACACTCAAATTAAAACTAAACCTTCTTGGAAAAGGAAGACATGGAATAGGTGAATATTTTTAGAAGCATGAGTAACTACATCACTTGTACTGCACAAAACTACCTCACAAAGTGAGATAAAGCTCTCATCTCTGATCATCCACCCTGCTTAACTGTCAGCATGCTTGGATACCCTGCAGTTTTGCCTCAGAACTCTCTAAGGAAGTGCCCAAAAACATCAGTGACAACTTCCAGTAGGTGGCATGGAAAAGGCTGAATGAGGTTTGGCTCCATCCTCTCTACATAGTCCTCCAACTTGTGCCACAGGCTTGCACTCACCCACACCTCTGCTATACAGATCAGGATGTAGCATATCAACTTTCAGCTCCACACTAGAGGAGTGTACAACTCTACTGAGCTGGAAGCCAGCCCTTATCTTATTTTAGACACTTTGGTTTTGGCAAAAAAAGAAGATATTAACTACCATGTTCAAAAGACATGTATGGTCCAGAGGATGCTCAAGGCCAAACGCTGTGTAGTATGAACATAGGCAGCTTGTAACATCCGTTTCAAAGTCAGGGAAGGTTCCTGACCATGTACAAACATGTCAACCTTGCATATGCAGACTTATCTGCATGCATGCTCCTGCATGCAGAGTTCACACAGACACATGCAAAAAAATTTGTTCTGCTTCTACAGTGTGTATGATTTAAAAGCCTGACCTTTATTTCAGATAAATGTTAAGTTTCAACATTACAAGGTACAAAGCTGAAGAAAACATAACCTTGCATCTCTTGCAATATGTTACTCTCATTTAATCTGTTATATTCATATTACATCTGGGTTTGGCTCCACTGAAAGTATATGCTGTTTTCATAAAGGAAGCATACACATTTCAGTCTAGCTCTTCAGCAGGGTATAACACTCACCACAAAAAATATAGGATACAGTAAGTGATAAAAATATTACACTATGAGTAATCGTTGAGCAAAAGTAATATCCATTACAGGTAGGTTAGACCACCTTAGCTTTAGTCAGGTTAAGCTCAAGATATAGGATCAGAAAATACTGGAGATGGTAAGACAAATCTTACTGGGTTTTCTCAACTTTAGTTTTTGGATGAAATGGCTTTAGTGCCAGCTATCCAGGGAATCTAAGTTTTGACTTATTTCGTTTGTGCTGGAAAAGTATGATTTAATTTACACAGTTTAACACATTTCTTTTATTAAGATAATACAAGCTTGATAACTCAATTGCGTTCCTCTGGCCATAAGCCTTCAATCTGTGTTTATACAGAGGTACTCATGCAGATGTGCAAGATACAACTGAGATGGTAAAAAAATCCTGCCTAGTGGGTAGCATTACAAACTAGCGAAACACTGGATTAGAAATTTTGAAACAAAGTTTGTTTTAGATTTTACATATTTACCTTTCTTCTTTTATATGCTTTTGATTTTCATTCCGTAAGCACATAATCATTTGCATCCCTTTCATACCTCTGTAGCATGTGGATATTTCACACAATTGTTCTTGACTATATGATAAAGTTCTCAGGTAAAATTATTTCCCTCAGTTACTGCCAATATATACTGCCTCAGGCACCTTTAGGATTTTCAGTAGGGGAAAGGGGGCTAAATCACAGAACCAATGAACAGGAATAGCTATTACAAGTGCCCCTGGCCAAACCTTGGAGCTGTAAGTAACGCAGAACTAATGATGAGATGAAATAAGGATGAAAAAGTCAAAGCAAATGTCCTTGTTAACTCTCTTTGCTCCACTAGGAAAAAGCAGAAGTACATTTTGGCTTGTGGGAGATCTTATAGCACCTTCCAGGACTACAGGTAACCTACCTACAAGAAAGCTTGAGCGAGACTTTTTGCGTGGGCATGTAGTGACAGAAAAAGGAGAATGATTCTAAACTGAAAGAGGGCAGGCTTAGATTTGATATTAGGAAAAAATTCTTTACTCTGATAGTGGTGAGACATTGGAGCAGGTCGCCCAGAGAAGCTGTGTCCTGGAACTATTCAAGGACACACTGGATGGTGTCGCAGAGGCAAGACCAGGAAAATTAATCCAAACGCAGTCACAGGAAAATGTGTTATTTAAATAATTAATTGTTCACTTATATGTCTTAATTCCATAAGGATATTGGTCAGTACTCCATCCACCCCTCAGGGTGATTGGGTGAGGTGTTAAAACATCAGTTCTACCAGTGTACCATAACAAGACTCAGGCAAACACCAGGCGTTCAGATAGTTACAGAAAAACATCTTACTGTTTTGATAGTTTGTGTGAGAAAGAAAAGATTCACACAGAACACTGCAAGAAGCGGGAAAATCCTTCTAACAGGCTTTTCTGTATCCACAGGATGGGGCATTGAGCAATCTGGTCTAGTGGAAGATGTTCCTGCCCATGGCAAGGGTGTTGGAACTAGACAGTGTTTAATGTCCCTTCCAACCCAAACGCTTCCATGGCTCATGACTGCAGGCTTTGCTATATACATTATGGTTTATGTGCTGTGAACCAAGGCCCTCTGCTTTGACTTCCCACCTGGACAGCACTGGCTGGGGACTGGCCTCTCACACAATGGCACAGTTCATGTGATATCAAGAGCGTGGTCATCAGCAGAGAAGGAAGCCTTTGGGCATTGCACATTTCTTCTTTTCTCTGCACAGCAGCATCCCATTGCACATAGACCTTCAGAAGTGTTTCTCTAGGGGACAATGCCACAGTGCTGCTACATGCAGGACAATTAATCTTCCTCCAAGTCTTCTGTCAGGGAGTTTGCCTGAGGTCACAAGTTAGTCTCTGAAGTGGAGTTAAACTACACAAGAGTAAGTAAGTGTAGCTAAGTTCTTCCATGCTGAAGTGTAAGCACAAACCCCCACATATTTTTACCCTGCAAAACACCCTTCTGTACATTTAACCTTTCCAGTTTTATAAGTGGTGAGAAAACAAACATAAAAAAAACTTACGCTTTTTCTTACCAGGAAAAGCCTTTACTAAATCATACCCTGAACTGAGATGTTATGAGTGCTTGGTATTGATGTACACCATTTGCTGTAAACTGAAAGACTCATGAAACCACAGGCTATTTTTTATGGACATAATGCATCCAGAGATAAATGCATCAGATCTTAAATCTCCATTAGCTTGTTATTAAAGATTATGACAGACTTATTTTCTCCCTAGTTTATCTAAAGTATGAAAAGTGGCAAACCCAATGAATTCCTATTTTCTGACCAGCCATTAATTTGATTTACAATGAATTTGCACAGTGCCTGATTTACGGTAAAGTTTTATCACTGCTTCTCTGCAAAATGCAGAGAATTAACTAATGATTTATACTTCTGTAAGCACAGGGGAAAGAAGATCATAATATTTTCTCATGTCTGTTTCCCTTCCAGCATGATCAGACCTCAAAAAATAAAGACGAATCTGATGACATGCTTTAACAGTCAGTGGACACTTTTTAATCAGAAATACTGAGAATAACCCTGAGTGAGTATACCTGTCACTCATGAGTTACACGTGTCTGCAAGCACAGCTGCTGAAGTCCCTAGAGACTTTGAAAGGTATTTTGTGTTGGATTGACTCACCATAACTTTACTCTCCTAAAAGCTGAGATGGTGAACTTATAATCCTTGCAAGCCATACATGAAGAAAAAAAATGTGAGCCTTTTCCTTTCTTTCTCAGGATTTGACATTTTTCTCCACTGTTAGAGAAAACATTAAATTTTATTCCCTCGAGACAGAATCCTTTAATAAAAAGTGGTATAAATGTAGTGTGCAAAACTGAAACATTTTTGCAGTTGAAAGCAGAAAACCCCAAAAATCAATAGTATATTTACAATGTCTTCATGATAGCTACCTAATAATCACTTCAACTCCTGGGAAAACCCTAATAGTTATGAACTAGTACAAGACTAAGTAAGCTCTTTAAAAATTAAGCATGCTAGTAAATCTGCCTCCTAGCTAATGAAAGCAACTTTTTATTCAAACAGGCTTCCTGTGAAAATAAAATGAAAAAAAAATCAGCTAACAGGAATAATAAGCGCTTGCTTCACTGAAATATTTTTGAACAAAAATGTAAGGATAGAACTGTCTGAAACATGAAATACTGACATCTGAAAATTGCTGTTTATAAAAGTATGAATGTCAGGAGTTAGTGTCAGAATGCTACAGATTTTGTTTGAAAAGTTATTCTATGTTTGTACTTTATATTATGACCTGACAATAAATAACAATGACATAAGAATAATTTAACTATCATAGTATTGTTTTGAAAATAATTGAAAACAGGTACCATTAAAAACTAATAATTATTGATGTGCCATATCCTCTTTGCAAGGTCAAACTATTTCCTTGTTTTGTTATAATAGAATTTGCTTCTTTTAATGTTACTCATCTTATGCACCAGCAGCTGACAAAAGTTGCTGGTTTTGAGAATAATCTCCTTGATGTGATTTTCTTTCTCTACTGAATACAGCGGGAACACAGAGAAAAAAACTTAGGCTAGATATATTCTTAAAATGCCTTCAATTCTCACAGGTAATTTCTCAAAACCACGTGTTTTCCTTCAGTGCAATAGGAATAGTAGTATCAGCTTTGCAAAGCCTTGGAAAATCAGTGTATATTCACAGCATCTTCAAACCATCAAAGGAAAAAATGTATGGAAATCTCTTCACTGAAAGAAGGAAGGAGGAGATCTACCTATGTAAAGAATGGTGTAAGGGTAAAGGAGAAAAGAAGCAATGGGACTCACGGGCTGTGAAGATGTGAGTGGTTACAGAAACTATCAAAAAATTTTAAACAGAATTGATATGCAAGGATTTCTTATGTATGTAATACCATCTACTGATTGCAATCAGTCTGAATAAATTACATATTTGACAGAATTTAATAACTTACTAAGAAATAGCGAGATATAACTTTTTGTCTTTTTTTTCCAGGTATTCCATGTCTTTTTTATTCCAGATATCATCTCATCTACTGAATTCTGATAATTTTGATCATGTTAGAAGACAAGAAGACTTGAAAATAATCAGAACTTCAAAGAACTGATCACTGATCACAGATACATTCTATATGCAGTCTTTATGTCTTTCAGTGCTCCTCTGCTTCGAAACAACAAAAAGCAGTCAGCTTTTCTACTGGAGATATGATCTAGAAATTCTGAAAAAAAATACAGTATTACATAGGAATGTAAAATGCTCTCATAATTTAAAGCCCATTCTTATAGCAAATACCATAGAATCAAACACTAAAAAAAATGGCCTGAGTGTCCGTTATCACAAAATGTTCCTGTTATCACAGAATCCAAAAAATGGTCTGTTGCCAACTTTGTGTTCTGGCTGTGTAGTGTCTTGTACAGGAAGAATTTGGCAAGGGTCAAACAACTGCCTGGTAAGGAGATGTTGAATATTTACTGCCATGTGCTTGTTGAATGCTGTACAGAAAATTTGGAATTTTTTTTATGATAGGCTGTATTACTTTATAGCATTTGATAACCCAGTGGACCCCTTTCATTACATTTTGTAAGTTTATGCCAATTCTCTCTACCTGAGACTTGTATTTTAATTAAGTTCCCTTATCTTCATGATGATGTGACAGAAAACATCTATTAATTCATTTGCAAACTAAATGTCTTTTTGCTTTGAATGAGATGCAGTTATTATATATTTATGTCAAGGTTTAAAAATTAAAGGCAAAGCTATTTATCGTTCTTCTTCTATACCACCAGAAACTAGGAGAGAAAGTGTATAAGAAGATCCAAAGGGAAGAAATAAAATTCATGAACGTATGGTAAAAAATAACAAGATATGGCTGTCTAATGAGTATAGCTGGCTGTTTAGTCTTAGTGCAGCAAGGGTTAAACATACTTGAAGTTAAGTCAAATCCCAAATGTACTTAACCACGTTTGAAAGGAATGATCTACAGGAGTCATACAACCAGGTCTACATCATCTTCACCTGAAATACTTTTCTTAGGACTTATTTGTTTAATTAAACAACTAGAAAAATTTTGAACTTTGCTTCTATGACTACAAACCTGGTTTTACTTAGGGTTCTAAGAAGTTAAGATTTAATGGTGCATAATTGCTTTATCGGTTTTCTCAACATACATCCTAACTTCAGTGCCATCAAAGACGAAGTTTCAGAAAATTGAGTTTCTCTATAAACAGGCATATGAAGCATGTGAAGGAATGATGGAACAATAATTACGTTCTGATCCTACTCTTTGTATTACGTGAAGACTTTTTGTTCCGTTTAAATCACTAAGCATTCTGCCCTAATATGCTCTCTTCCTCCAAATGATTATTTCCAAAAGAGATGGAAAACTGGAAACATTCACAGGCGTGGTCCTTCTACTTTGTTGGCCTTTCCTGACTGCTTTAATTAATAAGGATACAATAAATGCTTTTACAGATATAATTTAACTGTTCCAAATAGTACAGATATAAAACAAGATTAAGATCATATCAGAAATCATAAATATTTACCTCTCTTCTTTCCTTTTTCTCTTAGACTTCCTTTGTGGGCACAGGAGATGTCAAAACTGCCACTGTTGTTTATATCCAAATCTTTAAAAAATAACTTAGAGTAAAAATCTCACCATAGAGAATTAAAAATTAGTTTCTTTGGGTTTATAATTGAGTGATAATTTCACTCTGGGGCATTACTTCTTACGTAAGAGACAGAAACACTTTTCCTTCACTAAATTTGGTACTTTGAACTCTGGAAGAGGAGTAAGAAAGAGGACCAGACAGTTCTCTACTGCATAACTTTGACTTTTCCAGTACCCCAAGACAATGATAAAACTTATAAAGGTCAGGACATGGGATAAAGAAAAGGTGATCTGGTTCCCTGTGGTATCTGGAAGTCAGAAATCATGTGGCACTTCTCAAAAGAAACAAAAAAAGTTGCTGTAAAGGGAAATAGTTGGTTAATTCCACTACCTGGACTCACATTTTGGTCACTAGTTAAAACTACAGGTTTTTGAAGAATTAAGCAATAACAAGTGCATCACAGGGTGGAGGACAAGATATACTGGCAAGGCTAAATTCTGCCTCATATAGTCTTAAAATTTTCCCAGAATATTCTTTCTCTTTTCTTTCTTTCTTTCTTTTTTACCAAGACGAACTCTAAGTAGAACTGGAATAACGACTGGAAAAAAAAGAAAAAACAGAAAACATTGTCACACTGTAGGACTATCAGGTCACGTAAGTCCATCTACTCCAGAACCCCATGAGACATTGGCCCTTTGCCCACTTCAGTCTCTTGCACTGAGTACAAATTGCATGGTAAAGTCTTTGTGCCCTGCTTACAGTCCTTTTTATTATTTTCCATGTCCTAGCTACGCTTCACGAAGAAGCTTTGCTAAGCTTTGTTCAGGCACAGATTTCAATGAAAGAAGACTGACAATGAGATGAGAGTCTTTTATAAAACCAAACTGAAAACTTTTCTTGAAACAACCTTCAGAGACTCTTCTTGTCCTTGGGCAGGATTTTTGCATGTAAGTAGGAGATAATGCAGGCTGAAGAGATCTCTTTTAAAAGTTTTGCTCATTTTCATTAGGCTGGTTCACATGAGTTCTCTGGGCCCCTCAGTGGAGGATTTTAATCATGTTGTGTCTTTTGTGCTACAGTGATCACAATGCTAATCTCTGTAATTCCACATTTGGGAGCCCACTTTTCAAAGTGTAAACAACTGACACTGACTTCACAAAGAAATTTTTTCCAGAGGGAATGCAACAGTAGAGTCACAGAGAAGCATCATAAGCCAAAAATTTAAAAAAAAAAAGCAATTGTACACAGAAAAATAAACCATCCTCAATTTCCTTCCCCTGTGTTGTAGAATGTGCATGAATAAAATACATGTGAATAAATTTTGTGAGGGAGAAAACTTTGCCCCTTTGATCAGACTCAACCATCCAGATAAAGCCAGCCTGGAAAAAAAACCCATCACTTAAAAAAAAAAAATGTAATTCCTAAGGGTCTTCAGCTTGATAAATGGCAAGAGCTCTGCGATAATGGTGGAGCTGTGTTTTAATGCTGTTTAATGGCATTTGCTATTAACATTATTCATACAAAGATGCTATTGACTTGTAATTCCTTGAAAAGATGATCTTTCATAAAACCTTTTCATTACTGAAATCCTTGAGCTTTTTACCATTACATAGATTGCAGATGACTTCATGGGATCTATTAATGCCTCAAGTGACAGAATGCTACAGCAGCTGACTAAATTCAGAGAAGAAAAAGAGAAAGGCAGACCTATAATCACTGTCCCTGAAAAGAAAAAATGAAGGCACTATGCCAATTCTTGCATTAACTATCCCAAATCTCTTAAGATATTTCTTCCACCTCAATAAATTTACACTGCATTATTAATAATGGCATAACTCCCGCAGCCTTGATTTCAGGGTGCAATACCATTATTGCTCCAGCATACAAAACTTCTGTAGATCTGGCAAAATTATGAAATGCAGTTAGAAGATGCAGCAAGGAGCTGAATTTGGGATAATGCACTTGGTATGTTTGCAATGCTCCCATGTTACTTGAAATATGTGACACAGAGGTTCACAGAAGGACTTTACAAGGCCAGAAAATTGCAAGATAATTTCTTTTCCCCACACCAGAAAGTTACAGCATTACAATTAATGTAGTAACCTCTCTTAACCTTTTTTTAAGTATCCTACCTACTCTTTTTTACTTTTAGGTAAGAACTACTATATTTTCATTTGAGTGTTGCTCATTGCTTCCTCTAGTTTGAAGCATCACAGACTTTAGCATTTCATTAACTATCCCATTTATTACAGAACAGTTAAAGGACCTCAGACTAAAGGGAAAGAAGCCTGTACTTCAGTGACTGTGTGATGATACGTTCATTAGAAATTTATATATATGTCACAGAAAATTTATGAAATGCAAGGTTTTAGGAGTATAGTACTGAAAATAGCTTCTGGTACCTCACAGAAAGCTGAAGACTGATGAGTTTTCCAATTGAGATTCTTTTTGGTGAAATATGACTTAACAAGAAGATCTTTTACAAACACCAGGAAAGCATTAGGTATTTTGTGTAAAAATTTAGGGTTTAGCTATTCAAGACTTCACAAATACTCAGGCAGCTCTTAAGACCCCTAGTCCTAACTTTAAAGATATGATCTAATCCTCAATGGAGTTCCTTTGCATTTAACAAGTATCAGTTCCTTAAGGCCTGTCCCTCCGACAGATTACGCAAGGTTGGGCTCAATTCTCTTTCATTTCCACCATTTATAAAATTTCTCAGGATCCTCTAACCTCAGCACCCCACAGGCTTGCTGATCATGCTGGAAGGCATGAGGAGAATGGAGGAGAGAGGATAGTGAAAAATTCTATTCCTTCCCTCTTTTATTTTCCTCTGGACAGTTGATTAATCAATCAATCAACCTAATCTTCCACCCAGTCTACCCAGTCTTCATGACCAAATACAAAATAGCTATAGAGTGTACATAGGGTTTCTATGATACGTTGTTCCCTCAGTGTGTTTGCCACAACTTGAGACCCATCAGGCAGATCAGTGAGATTGTGAATACTTTTGATATAACTGAATTTTTAAAAAAAGTGAGCAGAATAACATGAGTCTCCATTTATCACTAGAGGCTAAAGTACGTGCTACAGAAGCTTCATCCATACAAGTATTTGTATATTATGGATGGTGGCTGTTGTCAGCAAGGGCAGTGAGAGCTGAAGGAAAGAGAAGCCAAAATTTTAAGGAACATGTATCTTCTGCATGTTTTTAGTACCCCATATTCCAAGACCCTGCCTCTTACTTTAAGGTGATGGCAAAAGAAACTGCTGCCCAGACATCAGATACAGACTGATACTTCACTTTAATGGTTTACAGTCACAGGAATTTTTTTCCCTATTAATATTGTACAACTTTTAAGAAGAGTACTAATGTGTGATTCATCAAAGGGATTTTACTGGCCCACTCAGTACTCAAAGAGGAGAAGATTTCCCATTTGGGCTTTAAGTGTTCTCAAAGTTTTGACGAATTGTATAAAACAATCAAACTTAATTCCTTATGATTAATCAAAGCAAACTACATTCACTTTAATTCTGTAGGAGAGCCTCAATTCAGGGATTTACTGGGGGTTTTTTCCCATTTAACACCTTTAGTTAATTCATCCGAACATTTTGGAGAATATCTTTTTAAAGAACACCTATACACTAATTCCTCTCTCATTATTCATCATTAAACCATTTCATTACTGTCCTAAGGGTATTCAAACTTCACAATACCACACCCTATTCAGGGTCTTTTGTAACATTCATTTTGGAATATCTGCAGTGCACCTTAAACCACTGAGAGAAGCATCACTGTAGTAGCAGTAGTAGTAGTAGTAGTGGTAATGGTGGTTGTAGTTAAAAGAAAAATGTGGCCTACAGTAACAAGGAGAAGCTGATCCTTGGGATAACTCAATAAATCACAGTAGAATTACATTACTGTATAGTTAAATTTCCAGAGATTAAGAAGCAGAAATTATTAAAATGTCATAATCCAAAACCAGGAAGAAGTATTTGCATGGATGTCTTATTTATAAAGAGGTAAACACATTTTTGCTTCATTACAAATGCAAACCTCACTCTGATATGCTGCTTTTCTCACAACACAGTATTGCCAACCACAAAATCAGTATCTATATGATGTTATCTGGTTGTTTTGACTGGAGCTTCAGGAGAATTAAAAAGATTGGTGAAGACCTTACGCTCCTTCCTTGAGGCTTGCTGCGGTCTTTTCCATTTTATTTTGGCTTGCTGATTTGCTCTCTACCATCAGTACTTCCAAATTTGATAAAAGAGAAATGCAGAACCTGCCTCAGAGCATTCTGCACTATGAGAGCAGGCAGCTGCTTACCTGTCTAACCACGTACAGGAGGCGCCCGTAGCAGTACATCATGACCGTCACGGGGACAACCAAGCAGAAGATGAAGAGACAGATGATGTAGGATGTGGACTCAGCTGACTCTGAGGACCAGCGTACTGAGCAGCTTGTCCCTGCACCTTCTATCCCATAACTGCTCCAGCCGAGCAGAGGTGGCACGGTCCAGACCAGGGAATAAATCCAAGAAGCACCAACTGCCAGCAGAGCCTTGCGGTAATCATCGCTGCGCTTGTGGCACAGGGTGAGAGTGCTGTAGCGCTCGTAGGACAGCACAGCCAGGGAGATCAGGGACACGATGCCTGCAATGAACCAAGCAATATAAATGCTTACTTCCATTATTTTGCATGTATCTGTTCCAAATCCCAAGAAAGCAGATGATTTTTTTGGTTATTATATATTTGAAGCACCAGTGAAAACTGTTTTCGTTATTCTTTATGCGTTAATCCTCAATGGTCCTGGTTGCTCTGTCCATCATGTCAAATTTTGTTTCTTACATTGGAAGATTTTTATACTTGAGAGATATTCATCTTCTAGGCAGGTTTTCAGCTTTATATGTTTTAGTATTACTCAGGGGAAATAAATTATCTATCTGAGCTAATAAAATGGTGAAAGATTCCCTTGATAAGAACTATTCAATTTTTAACATCCATGAGCATTTTCAAATAATGCATTGACTTTTGCATGTGGGAAAAAAAAAAAAAAAGCTATATACCCAGGATTGGGAGCCCCAAAGTTAAAGAAGCTTTTGCTTCTTTTGCTCTGCCCGACCAGCTAGATGAACCTTCAGTTCTGACTGCTCATATGTGGAAAAAACAGACAAGAATTTATGGAATCCCAGACCACAAAAGTTCAGGAAAAAATGCCATTATTTTTGGGTTTGGCACAGTAAGACTTCAAGGTTTGGCACTGAAAAAAATGTCCACATTATGACTGGGATATGGCAGGTTGAAACTTTATTTACATATATAGTATATAATCAGGTTTAAAAGTGATTTAGGTTAATACTGAGCCCTAGGTGTCATAAACCCATTATATCTTCCAGAGTAAGGCTTTGAAATTTGGGTTGTAGGATATTTCCATTCTCTTTTTTAAGGTTTGGGACCCAAGCCCCTCTACAAAACTTTATGGTTTTCCACAGCAGGTTCTTAGTCACGACTCAATGGAGTGGGTTTTTTATTTCCTATGGTTTTGTTCTCCTTGCAGCTTCCTTACAATTCTTGGTGACACAACACTGGATACCACTTCAAGGATTTATGACAGAAGGAACTTGTTTGAAGATCTTTAAAACCATATTTTCCAATGTTTTCCAGTCCCCTTCTTTTGCTCCTGTAAGATGAAAAACCTGAATAAATCAATGTCAGTCCAGCTCTTTCCACGAGTTTTTCTTGATCTTTGCTATTAGCAACAGTGAACTATACAGTAGCACTGAGATATACAACCTGCCAAAATTCTCTGATTTTGAGTGGTACCTACTCCCAGCAAATGGGTTAAAAGAAAAGGTGTTTTTCAGGGGAATCCATAGTTGTCATCCGTTTTCCCCATTTAATTGTCAGCTTCTCCTATAGCTCCTTCCAGGGCATGGAATAGAGGTGAGTCAGAGACTTCCCTTGGGAATAGCACTACTCTATCTTGTACCTGGGCAAAACACCCCACACACAGACCCACACAGGGCACAGTGGGATATTCTCCCCAGGCACAGCATTTTGCTCCACTTTTCCTTACAATTCAGTGACTCATTCCCGAGTTAACTGGATGCAGGCACAGCTATTTCTGTCATCCTGACAACAATTTGCAGTTACTTTGTGCAGAGCTGGGTATGGTAAAGGACCCGGGGGAAATGCAAGCACTGCTTGCTGCGATAGGATGCCTTATTTCTCAGGGGAAAAGAAAGCAAAAGGGTGTGAGGACAAGGCAACTTTTGAAGAAGAAAATGTCTTTCTTGTTACAAGAGTCTACTAAATTATTTTCCGTACATTACTGGGAAGTCAGTCCTAAAGAGTAGATACATTCACAGCTGTAATAGCTCCACTAAATTCAGCTGACTTATAAACTTGCTTTAAGGCTAGGCTATTTTAGAGACAGGGGAGACTTTCTAATCATCCCTCACCTAATCTGATTTCCTACATAACATGGCTCTTGAAAGGCCTTGGACTCAAGAGAAAAGAATCTACTGCTCCCTCCTGGCTCCTGGCCCGCACTTAATTATCTTCACTTTCTTAGCATTGCCGCTTTCCGTGTTTTTATCTGCTTGACTGAAGAGCTTCTCTCCATCAAAAACATTTAGCTCATGTAGGTACCGAAGGCAAAAATCCAGATTTTATATTTGAAACTTAGGCCTCTGTCAGCTGTTATAGATCTACTTCTGTACTTTAGATTAGACAGTCATGGACTAATTGAAAACTGTCTTGGGAACAAGACATCTCTCCTTCCCAGCTAGGTCGTCTACGGCAAGCATCTACTGTTCTTGCTCTACCTCTGATGGCAATTGAGACTGCGTTTTCCCTACTTTGATGAGATGGCAAGTGAGCTGTACTTTTGCTGAGGATATCCTACATTCCTGCATGTGCAGTGCTGCCTAGAAAACCCAGATAGGATGTTCAGATTTCCCTAGCTTGGGGCCCTGCTTCCTGGATTGCTGCTTTCACTACTGGGCTCTCAGGTCCAGCCTGGCTGCCAGCTCTGCCTGCTCATCCCTGTGGTTGTGCTACTGCCCAGCAGCTTCTTCTGGTGTGTATTGTCATTATTTATGGCACACACTTACACTTCCTCTTATCTTCACCTCTTGCCTAATTCAAGGAAGATGCTCAGCTTTTCTCTCTCAGGTACTTACGATGGATGGCTTTCTGGAGTGGATATGAAGACAACTGACCATGAATGCAGGATTACTCATTTTGTGACACAGAAAAGTTCTGTCTTACACTGGCATAGAATTAATGTTCAGATATTAAATTAGGATCATGGTGATGTCAGTCAAGAATAAATCAAATATTAGCAATCAGACAAAACCACAAAAGTAACCTTTAAGTTATACAAAATAATTTTCTTCTCTATACAGAAGAAAATCTGCAACTCTTAATTGCACATCTTGGCAGGAGCCAGTTCATCTTCACTCACCTTTTTATTGAGTTCCACTGACATGACACAAACTACACTTTTCCCTGGAGGACAAGAATTGTAATTTATGGAATCCTAGACCACAAAAGTTCAGGAAAAAATGCCATTATTTTTGGGTTTGGCACAGTAAGACTTCAAGGTTTGAACTTTTCAATAGCACTAAAATTAATACTGCTACGCATTGACTTCTAATATTTTCAAGATAAGGGAAAATGAGGAATATGCTGAAGAGGTAGTTCATAAGAGATAAAACAATTCAACATTTTTCATGTGGTTTAAACTTAGTAAGCCCAGCTAACTTTTCAGAAAAATTACAATTACTTTGAAAGAATAGAACTGGTGCTTTGAAAGACAAAAATATAAATTCAAAGCCAAAATCAAAATAGAAATTTAACATGTAGCTTTTTCCAGCAGTGAGATACATTTGGTTAAATTGGCTGCGAGTAATTAAAACACCTATTACCCAGGTGAGGAAGAAACAGGAGCAACAGAAGCCACTGCAACCCTGTCTCCGTCTGCTTTGTGTGACCTTGGGCAGTGTACACCAAGTCACAAGATGTGCCCTGATTCTCTATGCCCCAACACTGCAGGTCCATCCAACCTTACTGATGGAGGGCCTTTCACCTTAACACAGAAGCCAAGACTGGTCAAAACCAAACCATATCAAGAATAACCTTGTTGCAATGTTGTGGCAGAGCAGCTCCAATGTCCCTGATTGCTAAGAATATCCTCAGCTTTTTAATTAAAAAAAAAAAGACAACGAAACGATATTTTTTAATCTCACTCTTTTATTAGTTCAGTAGCTGAATCCTAGAAACACACCAGCATCCTTTCATCAATTACAACAGATACTAATTTGTTGGACTGAAACAACATAATTTCACAAAGAAGGCAAAACCAGGTTTTGTGTTCAGCCAGTTTGACACTGGCTGGAAATAAAATACAGGGATCAAGCATATATGAGCTGTCAGCTTGCAGTGAACGAGCTGCCAGCAATAAACTGGTGATTACCTTGTCCTTTACATGCTTTTCTATAGCACCCAGTGTGATCCTTTCCATAATTTTTCCAGGTACTGATTTTAGACTAACAGGCTTGTAGTTTCCTCAGCCCTTCCACGCGCCCTTCTTGTAATCTGTTTTGACTAAAGCAGAATAAAGCTTCTCAGGTTTCATTATGCCTCCTAGCTTTGCATACAGAGTTTTCTTAATGCCACGTGCATTTAACTGTTGTGACCTTTGTCAGAAATCCTGCAGCTATCTGGTATTCTATTTCATGCCCTATCTGCTGCAGTCAGAGGAATTAGTGAGAATCTCAGCTTAAAAACAAAAAGCAATTAAATACTTTAGAATTGTCTCGGAAGAAAAGACTTGAGAACAATCTCCATGGTCTTAATAACCAGAAAACAAATTTAAAAAATTAATGTAAGCTATAAAAAGAAGAAAATAATTATAATTCTTTATGCAAATGTTTCATTCTTATTGTGTAGTAACATTTATGACTGTGTAGACTGTGTATATTAATTTCAAATGAGTAATTTTTCCTAAAATTGCAACAAAATTAGGTTCACGAATTGCAAATCTAAATGGAATTTGCTTCCAATAAATATTTAGAGCCTCAAGCTGGTACCTAGACAAATAACTCCACAGGAGTCAATCACAGTGAGAAATGTAATTTGCTCCCCCAACATTTCATGCATATATAGGAACAAAAATGAGATTCTCACTGAACAGCACTGAAAAATGTCAAAAATTCCACTGCAGATTGCATTACAGGGATAGATAATTATTCAAAAGTTAACCATGGAAATAAGTGACTTTAAGACTAGCTGGGTGAGGTGCACAAGCCTTTCTACACAGCAATTAGTTGCAGTGAGTAGATTGCAAGAAATTAAATTTCAAGTCATAAACCAGGACAGACGTCTATTTATAGGGCTATCATCTGAGACATTATCTATTATTTACTTTTATTTAAGGATCTGTACATTTCTCCCTGGCAGCACAACACAGAGTAAGCTGTGAAAGGCACAGCAAATCATTACATTTTGTTCCCATGAGTTCCAGCTAAAAGCATTACATTTTCTTATTAGTTTTTGCTGGTTTATGCTGCTCACTGATGTAATAATTGGAAAGGGGATGCACCTTGCCCGTGGTCTGGAGGCTACGAAAAACTGAGAATCCCAGGGATTCAGCCTACACTGGGTCAATGCTTTAACTACTAAGTTAGGTATGTTTGCCCTCTTAAATGTCCTGAAGGTCATTACACTACATCATGGCTGGAGTCCTGGGCCATCCTGGAGAGGTCCTGGTTGCATGTTCTGAGGGATATCCTGCGCTATGTTCCAGTTATCAAGGACCAGGGGCAATGAAAAGAAGACACAGGTAACCTTAGGCAGACTGAGCGTGGAGGGATGCAATAGCACCTTCTTCAACAAGAAATTAATGGAGAAAAACTAAATCCAAGGGCCTGCAAAAACCCGATAGATTTACCACACCCAACCTCCATGAAAATTGATTTTACCCACTCACAGGCATTGTCTCATAGTTTTCATTCACTCACACTCTCACACCCACAGACCCACAAGGTCTGTGCTTAAGAGGTCTGTCCAGAATTTCTTTTGTGCAACAGAGAGAACAAGAGGCTCCAGCTACCAGTTCATAAAACCCCTTGCTTACAGGTTTCTCCCTGGCAATGAAGTGGGTTTTGGATAGAGCTTTTATATGCTTCAGAAGTCCACTGTCGTGAAATCCTCTGTTGTTTACAAATCCTGCCCGTACTAACCTTGTATGTCTGAGGTGAGACTGCTGCTCCCTGTTGGCATTTCCTTATCTGGAAAGCACGACTGTCTGGAACATGCTCACCTGCACCAGCACAATTTCTTTCACAGTGAGCTACCAAGGAAAGAAATGGCAGCTGTATTATGCTGTACTCTTGAGGCCATGCTCCTCTCAGTGGGTGCAGGATCCTCCACTCATGAGTTGTCACACTCTGTTATTATCAGCACCCAGTCCTTCAGGCTTGGCCAAGTCAGTATGTTTTACTGCTAGAAACAGCATTCCTTGTTACTTGCACAAGCTGTTCTCACTCTTCTGCTGTGCTGTCTTCAGGCGTCTACAGGCCTTTCCCTCCCTGCATCATCTGTACCAACCTCAGTAACTCCCCAGCAAGCCCATACATGTCCCAGCACCACTGCAGCCCATGTCCCACCCAAATCCAGCTGCTGAGACAGAGACACGGCAAAATGCAGCTGAGAGCCTGGCGCAAGGCATAGAACCGGAGTGTACCTGGCTGTTCTGCTGCTGAGCCCCGTGGCAGGATGATGCAAGCTGAGCAACCCTGGCGGTGCATCAGACCATCTGCCAGCCACGTACAAAATGCCCAGGGGAAATCAAGGGGATAGTAAGTGTTACTAAGTTCCCACATGGTATCTATAGCACCCTCTAATTACTCCAGAGGGGCCTGCCAGTGGCAGAGGTCAACCAACAGCAGCTCTGGCCATTGCTGCTTAAATGTGTGGCTGAATGAAGAGAAAATGGTGATATTTCATGCATCACAAGACTCCATTCCTATATATGTGTGCATGTAATACCCATTCTTGTGGGACAGCTTTCACATAATATCCTGGTGTGGTGATTTAACACCAGCCAGAAATGAAACTCTAAATAAGCCACTCCTCTTCCCCCCACCCTTCTGGCAAAAGAGGGACAAAGGCAGAGACTGTGGCTTGAGATAATTTACTGAAAGCAAACAGCAATGAAATAAGAAAAGCACAATAATAGCAATATTAATGACAAAAGTATACAACAAGAGAAGGCGTTTTACACGCAAGAAGCTGTTCATCACCTCAGCTTAGTTCTATGTGGCCACCAGGACAAAGTCAGGATGGTGGCTGTTCCGATGCCCAGTACCACATGGTTTCTCCAAAGAAAAGATGGTGAGCACTTCCTGCAGTCAGCACTCCTGTGCCCAAGCCTGAGACAATAAAAACCATGATGGACAAATCCCCCAAAATAGTCTGTGCTGTGACGCCTGCTTTTCTCCCAGATCGCTGTGCTCCACTGGTTCAATTCCATGTAGCATGGCCACTTCGAACTGTTCCACCCTACTCCACCTGGCTCCACTCAGCTCCTTTTGGCTCAGTGTCTTGGGGTGACTTTATGCTGTTGTATCCCCTACCACTGCTCTATGCCCAGACATGATTCCTGAGCCTTTCTATGCCTTTAAAACTGGATGCAAGAGACAGAGAAAAAAAAACTGAGCGAACTTTTCAAAACAGTTTGTGCTTCAAGGACACAGAGATTAGCTACTTCTGCGGCGGGCAGGGGAAGCATCGCTTCTTTTCAGTCTGCTTTTTCGGCTCTGTTTCTTTGGAGAGAGAGACGGAGAGTTGAGGCGTTTTTTTTCTGGGACTTCTGTTTTTTCCCTTCTTTTCTTCTGGACTCGTTCAGAACACCAGAACATCAGAACCCCACCAGGGGACCTTCCACTGGCCTGGAGGGGTGCCCCCCACGCCGACCCAGCTCCGAGGAGGAGGAGAGAGGCCGCACCCACAGAAGGACTTTAAAATCTTTCAGGTTCTCTCTCCAGAGCGAGAGATTTTATTATTTAGCATTATTATTATCATTATTTTCCTGTGTGCTTGTTAAATAAATAATTTTTTATTTTCTCCTTCACTTTCCTCCAAGGAAAATTTTTTTCCCGAACCTGGTTGGGCGGAGGGGTGGTTGTAACCTGCCTTCCTTTGAGGAGACGTTCCTTTTGGATGTTTCCCTGAATTTGGCCTAAACCACCACACTCAGCTTGGCTGGGACCAGGCTCCCCTCCACCTCTCTGTTCCCTGCAGATGCTTCCTGCACCGGTGCTGCTTTTCAGCACAATGTCTTGGAGCCAAGGCTGCCACTTTTTCAGAACCACTGAGAGACTTTTTCAGTCTCCAAGATGTGTCTTGGAGGAACAGGGAAGGGGATAGGCAGTGGCAACAGAGGACAGGGTCCGCAGGGCTGATCCCAGCAATGCCTCCCAGTGAAGAATGAAACAAAATGACACAGTTCCAGGGGCACGCTCACCTTTTCTTCCCCCCAAAACCATGCCTGCAGCGATGACACGCGTGGTATGGAATAGCAACCTGGCCATATCCAAACAGTGCTGAGCTCCGCCTCCTCTCTACAGCCAGGACACCTGGGAAGGACATCATGCAGCTGGGAGTGCAAGAGGAGTGTGAACAAGCAGCTGGCAGGCTGGGACCTGCCAGAAGTTGCACCTTTCCTTTTGCAGTCAGGCCACCATGCAGCGGTGGACACTGAACTCAGAGAGGTAGCGAGCAAAGAAAAGCACAGTGCTGGAAGGACATTAGCAGGGATGGAAGAGGCATGCTCTGGTCTCCACTTACAAATGCTGTGCTGGTAAATACCTAACATAAGCAACAGGTAGATCTCAGAAATGTTATGTGTCCTAATACAGCTATGTTCCCTTCTTTCTAGTCCCTCAGTTTTCAGCTGCTAAATCTGCTCTTCCATTAGCTGGAAGAGCACGCTAAAAAGCTCTGTGGCACTGTAAGATGGAGATAAGATGGAGATGCACCCCAAGTTGGGAATATCGGGGAATCCTGTGCTGAGGTATTCTGCTGTTTCTTCTGGATGACACCTTTCATCGTGCTTGCCCAAGGACTTAAATTTAAACACAGAAGAACAGCAGTAAGAAACAGCTCTCTTCAAATGAAGCCTCTTAATACCTCAAATTTAAAGTTTTGAGTTTCATTCCAAGTTGTGCTACTGAATGGTGTTACATAAATATGTTATTGAGTTATAGAAAACTAGTTTGATCGGTGACTCAGTGCTGTTTTCAAGGGAAATAACTTTCCTAAATATAAATGAGAGCCTTCCTGTTAGTTGTCCACAGAAATAAAACATTCCACACATGTAAATGAAACATAAACAATTTAGGCAACTTAAAAGTCATGACCTTTCCAACATATTTGTACTTTTGTATCTTTCTGAAAACATATCTTAGTATCATCTGTCAGGGAATATGCATGAAATACGATTTGTAGGTCTAGTATTCACAAGAGAGGTTTAGAAGAAGCAAGAGGTAAAAAAAAAAGAAACAATCTCTTTTTCTAATGGTTGCTTATTCTTCAGGAGCAATTTTGTTGCTCTGGGCCAAAGTATCTTATCTAACAACTGCCACAGCATCAGAGACTTCATGAGAGCAATCCATTCTATCATCATCTTTGTTTCCATTTTTTATGTACCAGTTAATGTTAATAGTGATAAGTAAAACTATTGGGCTCTGCTTCCATTAAAATCAATACATTTCTTCCACAAAAATACAGTGATAATCCCTACAGTAACTGCTGCCATCAGAGATTTCTTTGCAGATGATGAGGTAAGAATATTATAATGATAAAAGCAGCTTTCAAAAGCTGACTCACTGATTTGTTGACCTGGTTTTCTCATAGCATATGCACTTCAGTAAAATATGAAAAACTATTAAGTCACAGCATCACAGAGGAAAAAAAGAACAAAACTTGTTAATTGTTTAAATAAAAATTAAAATTCCATTTTGCCTTCTAGCTCTGAGTCTCATAACACATTCCATTGCTACGGCCAAAACAGGGAAAAACCTATGTCATATACAGTCTCCAGTGAGGCTCTGAAAGTCACATCTCTTTTTTCATGATACTGGAATTGCCAAAAAGTGGCAGTGAGAATGTTGATAGGTCTGTGAAATCTGGGATAGGCAGCCCGGAGGGGAAGAAATTCAGTTAAACTGATAAAACACAGTTAAGTTAGATAGCAACTTTCCTAGCCAGTAAGGCTAGTGGAAAGGTAGCATAAAATGAGCAAATCTGAGAGAGGAACATGTGAGAGATTCTGAATATGAGATTTCATAAAATATTATTATCAAACATTTCAGTTTTTATAGCGAGGGGTTACAAAAACTTGGGGTTTTGGTGCTTGGGGTTTCTTTTTCATTTTTTGAAATGAGAAATAGCAATGAATATTCAGAAGGGATTCAAACAGTTCTGGAGAGTGGCAGACATATATGGCTACTGTTCCTTCTTCACTAATCCCCGGAATTTTGTCCACTTTTTCCTTTTCTGTCCCAAACAAAAAAAAAGAGATACATATTTTATGAGCCCACATCCACCGCCAGCAGATTTTGGCGGAAGACCCCAAACCTTTCCAGAATTAAAAAGAAAGCCCACTGAACCTAGAACACATTTCAGAGTTAAGATGAATAGACTCAAAGTAAGGACTGGTCTTGGTGGACAACCAACCAGTACTAGCCTTATTTGCCTGAAGTTCAGCAAATAAACAAATCACAGCAGAACATTTTATGATTTAGCAAAACCCCAATGTAAATATAACAACTTCGGGTAAGTTCAGGGCTAATATAAAGGATATGAACTACAGAGGAGTGCGTTGATGCCTCAAAAACTGACAGAAACAGATGAGAATGAGATGTGCTTCCAAAACACTATTGGCTTTATTTGGATATGCCTATTAAATATTTATATGATAAACATAAATGGTCAAAATCATCAAATATTCTTTCATTTGATGACTCTTATTCTAGCTGCTCCCACATATTAGTGATCAGAGCACAGTTTCCTTTTGATTTTTAAGGCATTAAAAACATTTCTACTTATTTGAAATTGAGAAAGTATTTCCCACACTCATTTGTTGATCATTAGCAGTTGCAACCATTTTCCAAATACAGGCTACCTCAGATATCAACCCTTAGCTTTGAATAGAAATAAGTGCACCAATTGCCATTTATCTAATGCCTGTAATTATTTATTCTCTTTTGCTAAGATGACTTGGAATCATGAGTCCATTAGAACAGGCAATCATTCCTTTCTCCAAAGAATTATCTTCCTGCTTCTAATTCTAATGGAAGTCATAGTTTAACTTTGCGCTTGAAAGAAATCACTGAGAAATCACGGTTGGATCCAGCCCTGCTGGGACAAGTCTGACAACAAGCATTACTGGTCCTGTTCAGTAAATCTTTCTTGCTCTTTTCTCAGTGGTCATTTCTATGTTTCATCCTTTGTTCAACATACCCTTTCCTTCATGTTTGGTGGTATCTTCAATACAGACAGCACGTATTACTTTGAATAGGAAAGAAATATCTCGGCATTTTCCTCTTTCTTTCCTCCTCCTTTCCTGAATTTTTAAACATGTTTATTTTGTGCTTTAAAGGTGGTCTTAATTCCTAGCTGTATCTGGTGACTTAATGTGCATCACTGAGTACTACTGTATTTTTCTGCAATGTTATTAATATGCCTATCCATCCAAACAACAAACTCCCAGTGGCATAAAGAGAGCAAAGAATTCCCTTTTGCATCTCAATGATAGCAGCATAATACAAAAATATCTCCGAACGTTCACTTCTGTCTCACTTTCCACATGTTATGCAGGAGCCCTCTGCATTCTGGAAAGCAGGCTGGCACTGGCAAATTCAGCTTCCTGACTTTGCTGCCTCCGTATCAGTGTATTTATTCTGCCACCTTAGGGAACCGGACTAAGAAATGTCAGCACTAGATGGAGCTCCTGCCCAGCAACATCTCAGGAGAATCTTTGGGGCTCGAGTGCATGAGAAAAGCAGAAATGGATGTACAGTGCTGGCGTAGCAGGGGGATGCTCTCAGGGCAGTCAGGTTCACTGCTGCATCCCCATGCCCATGCCATCCTGCAGGCCCCCCATCTCCTGCCAGGACTGCTCCTTTTGAAACGTGGGGGCATCCCCAGGACCTTCCTTCACGCTGAGGATGTGCACAGATGTAACATGTAACATGCAGTCTCAGGGGGTTGCTGTATGTGGAACATAGCACCAAACAAGGTAAGAGGTGAAATTACAGAGTATTAGCATTTTCTAGCCAATGAGCTAAGCATCCACCAGAGCGCACAGCCAACTTCCTTCCAGTGAGCCCATCCTTTTTCACTGCTTATTTTTAATAATAAGAGTATATTTCTAGAGATTTTCTATAATCTGGGGGGGTTCTTTGGCAGTTACCGTTCCTAGGGGTGGGAAACGCTACAAATTCTAACTCTTCTGAGTCAAATTTTTCATAAGGTCTAGTGGGCAAACTGGTTCTTATACTAATTAGATGTTAACTGGTCAATAAATAGTCATATCTAATACTATGAATGCGGTCTCAAAATATGTTGACCACGCTTTACACTGCCTTTGGGCCAAGAGTTTCTTGTGCAGTTTTACAACCCCACAATCTCACATGGTGTGGAGGTGAGATGAAACACCAGAGAAGGCTGCACCTGTCTCTATCCAAGATCACTGTGATGGCTGAAGGATGTGCAACAAGGAGAAGTAGTATTCCCCATTCCTTAACCCATTCCTTAACCCCTCCGGAGGACCTCAAAGAGGAGATCTTTTGCTACATCCATTAAGAAATTAGATATAACTGATGCAGACAGAAATCCTTTGCAGTACATTTCACCCAGCTGGTGAGTCTAATCTGCAGCAGTGGATAGATGGGTGGAAGTTGCACCAGAGAGTGTTATAGTGGAGGTATGACATATTGGGACAAGTGTGGCTATCATGGAGGGAAGCCATACCTTACCAATTCATCAGAGGTCCTTGACAGCGCCATGCAGACAGGGGTGATGCCTACTTGGATAAAGCCTACTTGGATTTTCAAGCAACTTTGACTAGCCCAAAGGCTGTTAAGGATAGTAAGCTGCCTTGCAATAACAGACATCTTCATGCAGATAAATAATTGAATAGAGGTAGGAAATAAAAGAACAGGAGAAAAAAATTAGTTTTCTTAGTGGAAACTGTGGACAGCAAAGTTCCCCATGGATTTGTGCTAGGCCATGGGCTATTCATCACATTAATAAATGATCTGGAAAAGATGGAAAAAAGTGACAAGTTTTCTGATCATACTACACAGTATAAAATCAACAAAAGCTGACTGTGAAGTACTGCAGCACAATCACAGGAAACTAAGCCACTGAGCAGATGAAATGCAATACTGATGTAAACTGCCATATGTGGAGGAAAACAAAACTGGCTTTAAATACACAGCAATTGTTTCTGACTTACTGCTCTGCAAAGAGAGTTATGACAGAGAACTTTACACAAACCACTTCCACTAAGCAGCAATGCTCAGCAGCATTTAGAAAAGCAAACATCAGGACTTATTAGCAAATGAAAACAGAGAAAAGAAAGAGAAAAGATAAAAAGGTGGACAGGGAAAATTCAGCATTTCTTATATTACAATAAGTGGGTTTTCAAATTAAATCATCAGGTTGCAGAATAAACAAACAGGAGAAAGTACTTTTCTTTGCATAGTTAGTAAGTGCAATTCCTTGATATATTATATTGCGCATACCAAAATTTTGCAGGTTTCCTGAGAGCTAGTGGAATGGGGGATAAATGCAGGAAGACCTGCATTAGATTCAAAAGTACTACTTCAGGGAAGATGTTTCTACACCACAAATCACAGACTGTGGAACTACATATTGGAAAAATATCACTGGATGCTGAAAATTATCCCAACTTTAAGTTTAGTATTCTAGAAAAACAGCTAGGCAAAATACTTTGAATGGCATATAGTTGATATCCACGCACAGAACTTTTGCAAGGCATAACTATTATTTAGTTATTGAAATGATAAGAGAAAACAATTACAGCACAGTAAGAGGCCAATACCTGCTTGTATCTGCAATCAGTATTTCTTTTCCAAAGGTCTGAGTGCCCACAACCCTAGAAAAGGTATTAACTTGTAAAACGCCTACTCATTCTCAAATTCCTTGTTAAACACCCCTTGGTGCACTGACCAATAGAGAAAAACTGTTACATGAAGCAAACCAGATGGTGATACGTCTACTGCTCTTATCTCAAAGAATATTAAGCTAAGGCTTTGGTCTTGCCTCATAACCTGCTTTCTCCCCATTAGAAAATGTCTGTTTAAACCCTGAGTGCCATATTTATCTGGCAGCCTGTCATCCTACTCCTGTGATGTGGTCTTTGCCTCTCTCAAGTATATTAAATAGAAATACATTTTCAATTTTAAGAAGTACACATAGTAAAGCAAGTCTCAACAAACCCATGCAGCCACTGCTGGACCTTGGCCCTCTTGCACTGCCACCCGTTTTTTCTCTGAAAATTGAGCAGTTCAAAAACAGAGCAAAAATTTGGAAGTCTGGATAAATTAGGGCAAACTGCTGGGATTTGTTACAAAGAGTTGCATGGAGAAGAGTTGCTTGGTGCACCATAGTCAGTGTACAGAATGTATACATAATATACATGCAAATGTCATGTACAGACTCCACTCTTTCACTGAGAGGCAGAATTTGTAACTTCTCGTCCCTACCGTATTAACTCCTACCCTAGAACTGTTTCTAATCAACTGCTGCTGAACTCCCACTGAGGCAGACAGATCAGCCACAGGGATGGCCATCAACCTCCCTCACAGTGCTTGCTCCACTGCCAGCAGTGAAGGGGAGAGCAGTGCCTGACCTGCTCTGCCTCGGGCTGCCTGCTGCACAGCGCCCAAACAGCTTGCCTAATTTCATTAGGCTGATTAAACGTGCCACTCTAAAGAGGTCCCCTGGTAACTCCATAAACAGCCTGAACGCAGAACACAAATAACACCCAAACTGTAAATCTCGCAAAAAACAGTGCTTCAGTGAGCACATGCACATAAAGATTAAGTCTAACCACTGCATGTCCTAAAATTCTCATAAGGTCAAGTTAAACAGGATTATCTATGGTTTTGTAAAATTCATATAATTTCTTAGCTGAAAGCAAATCTTGCCAGATGTTAATGTGCTATTCCAGTACTCAGCGGTCTGTACTAGACTCAGACAACACTTAGATATTAAGCAATAAAATGCCATATATGTGAATTAACTAATGGCTTTGAATTTTAGGAATTACCAAAGTCCTAATCTAAGTAAAGTTTTACATTGCTGCTGATTTGTAAAGATGAGCTATTCCTTACGAAAAATTTTTACAATCAAGTCTTCTTTTTGATACATTGTTTTCTGATAGTCATTTGGTCCTGAACAAATTTCTACTGTTATAAATCTCTACAAAAATAATTCAACATAAAAAAAGTTTCCTTCTTTTGATTCATCTGAAGCCTGTTGACTTCGATTCCTTCTTGCTGTATATCTACTATTTCTGCTCTTAATTGCATTAGTGAAACAAATAGAAACAATAAAAAATAGTAGTGGGGGAAAGAAACAATAGAAGATATAAGTGAAAAGCAACACTAGAAAATTAGCAGGTAGTGAATGTCTGCCTCTAATAAAACACTGTGAAATATATATAAAGTTTTCCAGCTTAGCCCAGTGAGTCACTAGCCTTCTGCTTTGTGGCTGCTACACTTTCTTAAGGAACAGTAGAAGTTTGTATCTGGCCATGGGATGAGACTTCCATCATATTGGCATCTTCTGTGAAATAGGTTTAAGAAACTACGAATAGGAGAAGTAACATAATTTTACAACATGTTGGGAAGACGACTTGGCTGAAATAGCCCAGAGTGATTGATTGAGCCTGATGCTGATAGCTGGCACGAGAAACCTTCAGCTGAAGCAGGTGAAGTCTAGCACAATAGTAGAAAAGGTGACCTTGATTAGAGGCATTATCATCTGGACCAGGGAGAGAGGCCTGGGGAGTCAAGCAGCCTCAGGGAACTTGAGGTTTCAGCCTTGCATGGGGTGATCCCCTGATTGCACCCCCTGATCCATGCTGGGCCAGCACAGCATTGAGGGGAGAGAGGGGCAACCAAGTCCCACACTGCTCAGGAGGGAAAGCACAGGGACATCACACAGAAATGGGATGGGGGGACGTCATGGGGAGGAAATACCTATTTGGAGTGGTGTTCCCTTGCATTTGCTGTCTGCAGATTCTGAATGTTCCTCCTGCCTGTATCAATTACAGGAAAATTTATGGCAGAGAGAGGTAATTTTGAGTTAGTTTTAAAAAAACCCAAGCAACCCATAATGAAACCAAATCCACAAATCTGCCAGTAATGGGAGGCATTTGGATTATTTAAGTAGCGAATCATGTTAGCTGAGAAATCCACAGAAGCTATAAGTGGTCTGCAAATCAGTAGAGGCTGCAGGTTATTGACATTACTGAACCTTCAGTTTCAGGAGTAGTTTCTCAGCTAGTGTTGATATGTAGAAAAATACAAATGTAAACAGAATAGTTTCAGCTTTCAAAGAAATTTATTTTTCTTTTTTAGTGTCAGCACACTAATTTAAAAAAATTATTTTCTCACTTAATACACTTTTTAAATTAGAAAGGTAGCAGAAACACTAACATAAAAAAGCCCCAAGCAAAAGAAGAGAATCCAAACCCTAATGATTACTTTTAAGTATGAAGTATTTGCCACAGCTGAGAAAATAGGTGAGAAAATGAACTTTATAGTTATCACCTATTATTGTCATTATTTGGAACTATGCCAATGGTTCTGTATCCTTTTTATCACTGAAAAGTTTTAAGCTTCATTTGCTTACTGGACTGGAAGACTCTGCTTAAATGCTTCCTAAAATGAAATAGACATAGAAAATGAATGTCATGAGTTAAGAAAATGTCACTATGTATATAACTTGGATTTGAACAGCCAAAGATAATAGCCTCTCCATATACTTCAGGGGCTACAAAGGAAACTTAAAAGTTTTCCAAAAAATACTGAATTCTGTTCAGATGTGTCAGCATGTAGATGGTCTTAACAGTTCCTAGAGATTATTAAACACGTAGTTAAAAATAATATGATTTAATAGCCCTTCACAAGCAAAGTCCATTACTCTCTAATGTGTTTTTTTGATTGAATATTGCTTATTTACTGGGCTCTATTTTATTTCGTTATACCCACTGAAGGGCCAAAAAGCCAGCTACATTTTGATGACATATTTTTTCACATGTGTGTGACCTGACTACTAACTGAGCTGGTTTCTGCCTTTTCCTAAATTAAAAGAAAACCAGCATCAGGCATAGCATTGTCAGGGTTAATGCTGTGACCCAGGATTAGGGAAAAGGGCCTGGAAATGCCAACAATTAAACTTGAACTCTGACAGAAATGCTGTTTCATCATCTCCAGCAGAGCTTATAGCCATGACCTTTTAGACTCAATTCACCATCGGGATAATTCTGCAAGAAATCCAACAAGGTCTTTTCCTTTAAGCTCCTGTTGGAGGTGTCCATGTGACCTGATGTTGTCTGTGTATTTCTTTGCATAAAGCCTCCAGCATTCTGCAACGCGTGACCATAACATAGAACCAAAAGTAGGCAGCTGTGCTGCAGGCATGGCTGCCCAATAGGAAAGGATCGAACATTGGCAGAAATTTGTAGTCGCTTGCACATGCACAGAAACAGACCTTGGGCATGGGCAGAACACTTTTTTGCTCTGACAGCTGACAACTGTACACAAAAAATGCCAAAGGGGTGATTGATTTCCTTACAGAATTCTTCTGTTCTTCTATCCCTCTTTTCAGGGATGCATACACAAGCTGTTGCCCATCCTTCACTGTTAGTATTTCTACATGTTTTTTGTTGTTTTCTTTTGCACAGGCATTAGGAAAACGGACTCTAGATTCTAGACCATATAACAAAACATGACAGAAAACATTAAAGGATGGCAGCTAAGGGACAAAATGTTTCCACCTACACATGGCTGCTGGTACAAACTGAGGGTACCTGAGGATGTTTTCAGAGCACTCTCCAGCTCCTGTTTGAGCCACTGCTTGAATTTCTGCTGTGATGAAAGATGAGAGAGGGGAGGAGGAGGGAAGTGGGGGGGTTCCGGTACACTCCAAAGTCCAGCTGCAGTCTGACGTGGAGATAGGGCCCAGCTGAAGCTACCCAGACCAGGGAAAGGAGAAGCAACCATGGCTGCTAATACAGAACTGCTGCATACCACAGGATCTTAACACTGTTAGCACCAACACCCATAATTTGTGACACCTTATAAATGGGTAAACTGAATGACACTGTCCTGCTTTTCTGCTAGGGTATAGTTAATTTCTTCTCAGTAGCTGTCATAGTACTATGTTTTCTATTCAGAATGAGAATGGTGTTGATAACACACTGATATTTTGGGGTTTTTGTAAAGTCGTGTTTATCCTAAGTCAAGGACTTTTCTTCCCTGTCTCATGGTCTGCTGGTGAAGAGGTACACAAAAGAAACTGTGAGGGAGCATAGCTGGAACAGGTGACCCTAACCAAAGGGATATTCCAGACCATAGAACAACATGCCAAATACATAAGCTGAGAGGAGTTATCCAGAAGGGCAACTGGAAAGGGTCTGACACCGGTCAGCAGGTGGTGAGGAACTGCATTGTGCACCAATTTTTTTCCCCGTTTTATTGTCATCATAATTATTATTTACCATTTTTATTGTATTTTACCTTATTTTCAATTACTAAACTGTTCTTATCGCAACAAAAATGTTTTGCTTTGATTCTCCTCCCCATTCCACCAGGGTTTGGGGAGAAAAGAGGAGGGCTCGAGCAAGGGGCTGCACGGTGCCTCATCTCCAGGACAGCACACACCTTGGGTGATACTCTGCTGTAACGAAGGCAAAACCTTCTCTTATCTCAAACAGGTGTTAAAGCGCCTACCAGAGTGAAGTCTCTTGATTTCAGGAATAACATTCAAGGTATGACATTAGGTCTTCCATTTCCACTTTCTTTGCATGGCATGATTCCTTCTTTATCATGTCTTCCAAAATTTTTGCCCAAGTTCTCTCTCTGCTTCAAGTATGTAAAATGAATGCAGAAGCCCAGTACTCATACTCTACAAATTACCTGTAGAAAGAGCAGACAGCATTTTCCCTACATGATGAATTTGGGATGGTAAAATTGGATAGAGGACTAGGGCACCTCTTAATGGAAACACAACAGACATTTTTAAAATGCTCACTCTTGCACAACTATTCTAAGTGATTTCAACTTTGTACAGTGTTTAATGCCTATAGGAAATAGAGATTCCTGGAAACATCCTGGAAGAGGATACTGAAGTGGGGAGGGAATTATAAGCAAAAGTAAGAAAATTCCAGAAAGACAAAAGGAGTAATAAACACCCTATTTGCGAGGGTCATCTTATGACTGCAGAGAAGTACAGTGCAGGTATCTATCCCTGAGCTTGGGTTCTTTTCACTGTCCATGGAAATAAAGGGGTGCATGTAGGACATCTCAAATCACCCTGAAGAGCCCATCTCAAATGTGTCGAACACTTTGCATGCTAGCAGTACAGACTTGGTTTTCTACTGAAAAGAAGCCTTGGGGATTGGAAAATGTCTGGTTTTAGTCAGATGATTGCCATCTGTCTCTAAGGGGTTGAGCATTTCATATTTTCCATATAAATATGGCCCTGACAGGTGTATTTAAAAATATACCACTACCTCATTGATTAATTATTTAAATAAAAATATAGCAGGCCAACTTCAGTTTTCCTAGACAGGAGAAGCCAAAAGCCAAAAGAGGAATTCAGAGTACATATCTTCTGAATAACTACTTTTGTATTTTTGTTTACAATAAAATCTATCAGGTGCATATAAAATGCATATCAGGTGCTTGAAAGTACACAGAAAAATTCAGGACAAACTGTCAGTTGTCACACTGTATTAAAATAACTGAAGCCCTAAGGTCATGACAGCATTTTTCCTTTTTTAGATAAAGGAACTGTAAACACTTTTGACTTATTCCCATGAGTCAGGCACCTTTCCCCCCGCCTCTGAACCAGCAGAGTATTTCTGATACTGACCAGCTACTGAGGAAAGCTTGCATGGGTCACAGTGACTGCAGACATAACAGAGTCTATGCATTTCAAATGGAGAATGTTTTTAGAGTCTGTTGCAGAACTGTGTTTTCCTAAGCATTACTGATTAATTGTGTTTGCTACCAGTTTATTTATAGAAATAGCACCTTTAATCCCATCCCAAGCCTAGAAAAGGAGCAATCAATGATCAGTGGGCAAGTGAGGAGCTGCTAAGAGTGGTTTTGTGCTGGGAGGCAAGTACTTGTGGCATTGAGGCTCAGAAAACATTAGACAAGCTCTTGCAGGATCAAGCCAAGTGAGATTATACCTTTACTTATGGAAAAAAAAGTATCCTTTCACAGAAGAGTCATTTCTAACATCTGAGATCTCAAGTACACCTCATAAACAGTTTCCAGTATGTTGGAAGTCTATACCCTAAATGTAAGTACCTTAGTTTAATGCAGTGAGTCTAAGACACAGCATATAAAATCAAGGTAAAATACTAAGAAAATAATTTGTTTAAGGTCACGAGGCAGCTGAACTTTAAAGCAAAATCACGAGCAGCTCCATTTCTCATTCATTGTGTTCTCTGGCAGTTTACAAGCGAATAAATCAATAACCGCTTTAATATGGCTGAAAAGTTTATCTACCCATAGAGTTGAGTACAGGGCTTCTAAAAAGATTAAAGTCCTCATTCAGGTATGACCTTGGTTTATCAATGGATATAAAGACACATCTACATGCCCTACTTCAATTCAAAGGTGTAGGAATGGAGCCCTCTCCTGCATCCAGGACTGACAGGATGCTGTGTGGGAATACACAGACCTCGAGTCACACAGCTTTCATATGACATAGGCATCTCTGGGCCCTCTTGAATGGTGATGTTCTTTTACACAACACTAATCAGAATTCATTTTTTACAATGAAATACTGGAAACAACTTCTCAGGCAACCTGCCAGGTATTTTAACTACCATGAAGGTTAAGAAAGAGAAAACAACCAGCAGACACCTGAAAACAAGAGCTAAGAATTCAACAGGCAGAAAAATATCCCTGCTACTAATGTGCCTTGGAACTTTTCCAGCATTATAATCTAGTGTTGAATTTCAGAGACAGTTTTGTCTTTCCCATATGTATCAATCTATTCAATATTTAATCCTGATATGACATAGCATAGAGTAGAGATTCTAAGAATGAACTCCAGGAGTCATCTGAGCTCAAATTCTGCCTGTCCTACATGTTTGGGAAGTTGACATTAGTGCAAGTATCTTGGGAAAACATGAATTTTTTCTGTACGTTTTCATCTGTCCAGAGATCTGAAGTGTTTAATAAGGCATTGGAGAGATTACATGTGAGATGGTCAAAACTGCAACACAAACAATCTTAGGATGGCATATCACTTCCTGTGTATGTGGTCTCTATGGAGTGCTTTAATAAATAATACACTTTTCCTAAATTAAAATCTAATGGGTAATAATTTCATTATATATTTAACCATCCTTTTTTCACCTTGCCTGCAAAGTTTACTGAGAATTCAGCTGTGAAAATAGATCCTGTCCATTTGTCACTTTCCATGTTTGCTTAAATGTATAGCCATGAGCCTGTCAAACCATGATGAAGTGGTGGGTAATGGCAGCAAATTTAAAAAATCCATCCATTTCCCCAACTCAGTGACACGTGCAGTTTCCACTGCAGTGACCTACTTAACAAAGCTGCAAACAAGCACAAGCACCGGGGTAAAACCATTTACGCTGAGAACAGACCATGCTGTTTCTCCTCTAGCTCCATTCCTGGTGCTTCCCCATAGCAGATCTCACAATATTTAATTTTCTCCTTAAAATCTCCATTACATGCTTATTGATCAGCATCTGCACTTCCCGTTAGCTTCCAAACCTTGTGCTTTCCATGTATGGTTTGAAATCACAAAGCAGATATAGGGATAGCAGCAAGTAATTAAACCAAAAACCTACACTTTGTCCATAATTTTTCTCCATTGTGCCCATGGCAACCCCCTGGTGCTCATTCTTGGGTCATGGTTTTTCAGTGCCTGGGGTAGGCAATGGATTGCCTGGTAAATAAGTTACTCGATTTCGCACTAAGTGACATCAGTGTACATTGCACTGTCAGTACTGCTGGGAGGGGAATCAGATCTGCTTTCCAGATCACCTCCCAGACATGTGATTTTTAAAAGGTAAGACAGTTTAGAGGGAAAAAAAAGAGTCATCTCTCACCTTGCATTTACATTTGAAACAAATCTCAGCTTCCTACTTTCACTGTCTCAGGTTTCATCCAAGCCACAGACCTGAAGGATAACACCTTCACTCTTCATTTGATTTAAAACACAAAGGAGGCTTTCACCATATCATAAAACAAGTGGGAGAGGGAAAAATAACCTTTAAAATACAGCCCCTTCAGAAGACTTTTAAGAACCAACTGTATTTATAAACATTTTAACAGTTTGAATTTGGCTTAGGTGTGTTTTACACATCATTAAATAATCACCAAGTCATGAAGATTAGTTGCCCACTTAAAATTTCTTCATGATTTAGAAAAATACTGCAGCTGGAAAAAAAAAAAGGTACGTACCTTCATCTAGTACAAGAAAGTGCAATTCTAGTGGGGCCAGTGAACTTAGAGCATCACAGAATCATCAAGTCTGTAAGAGATCTTCAAGATCTAGTCCAACCAGCAAACCAGCACCACCATAATTACCCCAAAACCATATCCCTAAACACTTAACATCATTTACACATGATGTTCCTATACTGTTGTTTATCCTAGTAGGATCATGTATCCCATGAGAAAAAAACCCCAAACAGGTAAGAATACTGAAGCATTTATTCTTACAAACCTTGATGTTGAACTTCAGTTCATCTTAATTACCTTTTCCATTACACATCTCTATTCTAGATCTTGAGCATTTAGGGCCCTTTCTCATATCTTTGGTGGGCCAAAATCAGACATGAGGTAACGAGGAGAGAAAGCTAATTTTTTAGCTAATAAATGTATGAGATTATTTTTAGGAATAGCTAAAGGATGAATAATGAATAATCAGCAGATAAAATTTGTTTGTAAAGACATATAAATGTTAGGCAACCTGCTACTACTATTTGCTTTTACTCATGCTATATCCCAATCGACATCTTTCAATTATAACTCTGCAAGCAAACCTCTTCACTATGCCCTTTATACACACTAATGAAAGAAAAAATGTGAGTGCTGCAAGACTGTCACATGAACTGTGCACAGTTTAATAACTACCTGCATTTAAGCTGCCTCAGCTTCCCAGGACACCCCACTGGCACCACCAACATCACTAGAAGCTGAGGTCACATTTGACATTCTGGGTTTTGCCATTCTGTTTGCTTGTGTGTTCCTTGATGATCTAATATATTTTAAGAGTTGTAACAGAAACTCTCATGTGAAAACAGCACAGAAATCTGCACTCCTGCCATGCATCGAATTCATATAGATCTGACTTTGAAGAATTATTCCACAAGCAGAACACCCTGGGAGAAACTTACCCATTTGCACTTCTAATTCCACAGTCACTGGGATGGTAACTCACGTGTATCCAGACAGAAGCCAGCAGGCTCAAAGGGCACCTTTAACATATCTTCTTCTAAGCCCTTAAACAACACCTCTTTTCCCCCTTCTCTCCAAATGTTATTCTCCCATCCCACTGGTAAATAATAAAAAGAAATCTCAAAGGATGGAGAAAAAAAGTAGTCCTAACTTCTTTCTGCCTGAGAAAACGACTTACAGAAATACTGGAATTCATAAAACACACAAAAATGGAAACAAAACCTGGAAGAAGACATGTCATTCTGCTCAGCACAGACCAAACTAAAAACAGCCTACCAAAACAAGCCAAGGTACTGTTGACCATAGAGTCTGTTTCTGGATGGCCAAAGTAGGTGCTCTTATATTACGCAGCATTACTAACTCCCGAGACTTCACTTTGGGCAAAGCAGCAAATTCCCAGAGGAAGTTGCCACAATGAGTTAATGGTCATCAGTGGAGCACAGATTTGAGGAAGGGACAGGTACCAGAGACCACACCACTGGAAGCAAAGAGTTTATATTTTAGGTAGAGAATGGGGGTTTGACTCCACCACCTGATTTTACATTAAGAGCTGAGGGAACATCAGGGTTGGAGAAGAGCCAGGAATGCACCTGTCCTGTCCTGGTGGCCTGGAGGCACCAAAGCAAGGACATAGAGCAAGAGGCAGCTGTGCCAAGTCCCCTCGTCTGGGTTAGATAAGCAATCAGTTCTAGACATGCACCCACAGGCCAGTTTATGCTTCAGTGGATCTTTTTATGAATGTAGGAATAAATGAAGAAAGATCACTGGTTGGTGGTGCAACCCTTAAAGCAACAGGCCTCATCCTTCAAGGGATGAAGGCTGCCCTCTGACTGTTTGTTGTCCTTCATCTTCTTTTAATAATTAAAAAATATCCAGTTACAACACTCATATCTAGCAGCGCAAAAGATGGTTGCAAAGAACACTGAATACTTTTCCCATCTCTTCTGACTAATCTATTTTTGCAACTTAATTTGCTATTGAATCTGCAAGCATGTAATTCTAAAATAAAGATTTTGCTTTGCAGAACAGAAAGCATCTAATGATGAGAACTCATTATCTGGGACATGAGGAATTCATATTATAGATTGAGAGATAATTAAAAATGGTAAATAGAGTACTTTCAGGAGGCTTTGTTCATCACAGAAACCACACTGAGGGACCTATAGTTCAGCAATGGCACAAATTTTCCTGAAAAAGAGGGAAGTATTATATATGTTCATACACTTAATCAAACTCTCTCCGGTGGCTTGGCTTTTTTTTTAATTCCATTTTTAGCTCTTAAGAAATAAGTAATTTTGAAGAATGAGATATGTTAGGAAATATTTATTAGATCTATGCTAGTCTTTCATAAAGTCTTAATTTTTAAGATGTTTTAAACTGCATTTGACTTGTGCTTGACCATAACAAGGCAATCAAAGTATCCTTCTGTTTACCACAGAAGAGCATTTAGCTCCCTGATCAAGTTGCTTCCTGCACCAGGGTTAAAAAGAAAAACAGTAAAGAATCATCACTGAACTCTTACCAAAGCAGGAATTGACAAAGCCATACCACCTACAAGCATGGTCCCCTCCAATCCATCTGCCACGGATGTTGGATGCAAAACTTAGGGTAGTGCCCGAGATGCACACTAACATGTCACTGACGCTGATGTTCAGGAGAAGGATGTTGACTGGATTACGAAGGGTTTTAAACTTGCAGAAGAGGATGAGGACAATCAAGTTATTCAAAAAACCAAAAAACAAGATTAATCCAAGAAAAACAGCCACTACTGTGTGCCCATTTTGTGAGAGTCCAGCCTTTGGCTCAACAGGATCTGCGGGTGCACCAAAGGTCAGGTTATATGTCCAAGTGTGGTTCATTTCGGACTTCATCATGGATCAGTGAGGGCAGAGACATGGGGTGCCCTTTGCTGAAGTACTCCAGCAGTTTCCCAGAAGAGTCACTCCATCACAGATCAAATCATCTCAGGAGCCTTGTGATCTTTGCTCAGATGAGATATCTCTTAGATGGCTATCCAGGTGTGAAACACTGTATTGCAGCACAGGACTAAATTCCTGCACTGTGTCTTTCCAGGGGTCTGCTCTGCAGTAACTCCAGGGCAGCAGAACCAAGTGAACAATCACCTCAAATCTGTCTTTCTTGTTTAAACCTAGGATAATACTAGATGATCTTTTCTGATGCTCAGAATAGAAGGTATCTTAAAAAGATGCTTCAGCATGGTCTCCTCCTCCAGAGCAAATGGACAGCCCCATCAATGGCAGCTACCCTCCTTTCCTCTGACAATGGGTGTCTTTCTGAAAATACAGAAAAAACAAATGGTAAAAGCCCAAACAACTCTTTCCACATGAAGACCAAAAAAGAGGTACGTGATTTACTAACAGTTCCTCCCTTTCGGAACTGTAAAAAATATCTCACATGCTTTTCAGTTTTCACTCTGATTTTTAACAGAAACATCAGTTTGTTTACATTTCCTTGGAAGTTTTAAGCAATTTTTCCCTAGCTCACAGTTTAGCATGGAGAAGGTTATTTGCACCTTCCTAGCAAAGTTCCTCAGGTGAGAAAATACCTGGTGAAACATATCTTTTGCATCAGCTTCCCAGAGGAAGAACTCTGTCTTCCTCCACATTAAGCCAATCTATACCAAGTGAAGTTTCATTCTTGGGTAGACCTTAATTAAAATGATGAAAAATTTAGGCTAAGAAGGTATTTCTTTACCCAGAAAGAATAATGTCAAATTCAGTCCCTCAAGCTCTCATGTGCACACAAAGGTTTGCAGATCTGTGATATCAATTTCTCTCCTCCCACATTTACCAGTGGACAGATGTCTTCCTTTATTATTTATAAAGCAGCCAGACACCCAAAGCCTCATGTCTCTCCTACCACAGGCATGAATTTTACCTGCATGCATGTGTGTGTACTTTATGAAGCAATAGTGATTAATGTAGCAATAGTGCTACGTAGCCTACCTTCTATGTGGTTGCAGGCAAATTCTGCACAGAATTTTCCATAAAAATGAAGATGTATGTGTGTGTGTGTGTATACATACACATATATATATATATATATGAGTTTCCACTCCTCAGTGCAAAATGCATGATACCCATAGCTTGCTGGACTAAAAAAACATGGAAGCTTCTCTTTCATGTGTCCTGTACTCCTAGAATGATTGCTCACACATTAAAATGGAGCATCTCCTGTATTACTCCTAACTGTTGTTTTCTGGAAATTGTCTTGTAGAAAAATACATATTTAACAACTGGAAAATTGAGAGTTCAGTTTACTGAAGGTTCAGAGGTTGCTTGCTTTTCTTCTTTTATATCTTTGTGTCATGGTAAGCTTTTAGAATAGGTATTTTGTCTTTGAATTTCCCTACTTTCACAAATTCACTGTGCTAAATGTTGCAGTGATTTTGAAGTCTAACATATACAGTCTATCTTAACGTCTTTTTCTGGTGAGTAAATTATGTACACTTCACAGCCCTTCTACTGTTTGGTCATTGAGAATCTGAAACACCGATTCTTTCTGATTTTTTCCGATTTTTTCCTCCCCCTTTAGGAGGTACATGGTAATTTATGTTGGAAAGGGTCCCAGGTAGTATGTCTAAGAGAAAGAACTTTTGAAGTCCTCTTTCTAAAATTTTGAAAAAAAAATCTCCTACCCAATTCTGGTTGCAGGTAATAGAAGGAAACTAACTGGGTCTAACCATCAATATACTCTGAATTTACTTGTGTTTAAAAGAACAGAGTTAAAATTTAGTGGAACAAAAACCAAATCTTAAAAATACTCTTCTGAGCATTTATCCTATGAGAACAGGCTGAGAGAGCTAGGGTTGTTCAGCCTGGAGAAGAGAAAGCTCTGGAGAGACCTTGCTGCAGCCTTTCAGTACTCAAAGGGGACTTTAGAAAATGGGGAGAAACTTCTTAGCAGAGCCTGCAGCAATAGGACAAGGGGTAATGGTTTTAAACTAAAGGAGGGTCAATTTAGATATAATGAAGAAGTTTTTTACAACAAGAGTGGTGAAACACTGGAACAGGTTGCCCAGAGAAGTGTTAGATGCTCATCTTTGGAAGTGTTCAAGGTGAGGTTGGACAGGGCTCTGGACAACCTGAGTTGAAGATGTCCCTGCTCATCGCAGGGGAGTTGGACGAGATGACAATTCTGCTTCTCAAAAGATGTTAAAAAGCCCCAAAATAATAAAACCTACAATTCCTTCCAAGACAAATAAATGAGTATCCAGTTTGTCCCCTTCAATTTATCAGAGTTGACATGGAATGGAAAACATACCCAAAGTGATACAAAACATATGGCCAGGTGAAATGGGCCAAAAGTTCATTTAACGTCACCAGCTGTTAAATGCTGCATCTGTTAACTGGTTCTGACAGTAAAAGTCTAAAGACAGCAAAACAGACACCCATCACTGCTTGTATTTTCTTTGAAGTAGTCTGTTGGAAAAAAATAAGGTTTCAGAAGATGTTAGATCAGCTTCTGGGAGCACAGGCTTTAATACTGAGAGTGAGAGGCTTCTTTTTGCACTTGACACCACATATTGGTTTGAGCAGTGGAACTGGTTTTTTCCTTCTCACTTTGCTCCCAAATAACTTATTGAAAACATTAGCTTCACAGGTTTCCAGCTGGGAGATTCTTTACCATCTTGTCTCACAGTGCAACATGTCAAAGATGATGCTTAATTCACTTTAAATATTTAAAAGCTGAAGAAAATGCATAAAATAAATGAAATCAAACTTCATATTACTAAAAAAAGCTTACATTACCCTCTTCCATTATATCTACATTATTCTCTTGGGATATAAAGCAGCTATTAAAGAAAACCCTTATATTTACATATCCACACAACTTAAATCAAGCTGTTGTTCAGTTCATATCAAAATCGATTTTAAAATAGTGGTTTTCCTTCATTTAAGAACTCATATTTCTAATGAAAAAGTTACTTTAAAACAAACAAACAAACATCCCAGCAAAACCAAACCCCCTAGATAACATTTTAAAGACAATCCCAGATGAAATTTTATGAAGAATCACTTTTTTGACCTGCTGACAGAATTATGACAGGAATAGTGTATTTTTAAGTCGACATACATTTAACCTCATCTTCTAGATGAGAAACTGAATTGTTTTTAACAGAAAGAGTCCAAAACTAGACGTATGAGCTGAAATAATTATTTTAAAACACAGCTGAAAGATGGGGGTCTTCATGGGACTTCACAACACTGGAAGTCAGAATTCCCATCTGTTCTGGATTATTTTTTCCATGCTCCGAGCCACACTGCAAGATTTCAAGAGATCCAGAGAGAGGTCTCTCTTAGAACTAAGCTAGAAGACTGAGAGGAGGTTCTACGGTTCAGATGTTTGGGTATCTCCCAGCTCCCAAAACCTCCCGTATGCCGAAGAATCTCTTGTATGCAGATCAACAGACTTACTTTCAGCAGTTCACGTTCATGACACAGAGAGACAGACATGGAAACGAGAACAACGTTAAGTACAGAACATATGTGATGAAGTCCACGTTTGAATGCCATACTATTTACTCAAGGGGAAAATCGAAGTCCGGTAAACCCCTGCTTTTGAAATAAAAGCTACTTTTATCCAGTATATTTAAAGTTAAGGCAACCCCTCTCATGTGCAAAGAGGAAGTTTAAGCGCAGAAATGTCTATGCTAAGAGTAGGTGCGACAGACCCATTTCCGAGCTGGGCTGAAGCCATGAGAAGCGTCTCAGAGCCCGAGCCGGGACGGCGGCGGCAGCGGGCACTGAAAGCACCTCCTGAACGCCCGGACTCACCCCAGGCTTCTAAACACTGCACCAAGCAAAAGCCTCTCCAGCCAACCTCCGCTCAGGATTCTTCTTTTACAAACTTTTTTACACTTCTTTGGGAGGGGAGAGCAGCACAGAACACGGGGAGAAAAACCCACCTGTATCTTTCATCCACTGCAACCTAAAGGGCAAACAGCCACCCAAGTCTCCGGCAAACGCGTCCCGAGCGGCGGCAACAGGAGCCCCGGTACCCCGGGCTGCCCTCCCGGGCCGTGGACGCCGGCAGCCGGGAGCGGACGGACCGCCCGCGCCCGCAGGGCGCTCACTCTGCGCACGATGGAGGCGGCGGCCTCGCCGCGGCGGCCTCGTCCTGCCCGCCCGCAGCCTTCTCCTTCTCCCCTGCCCGGCGGCCTGCGAGGACATCCAACTTCGGGAGGGCAGGGGAGAGTAAACAGATGGCTTTTACTAAATTAAAGAATAGGAGCGGCGAGGCGCATCTCGTCCCGCTCCCGCCCGCGGCTCCTGGCGCAGCGTCCGCAGCTCCGCCCGCGCCGAGGCGGTGCCGCAGCACCCAGCGCCCCGCGATCCCGCACCCAGCCCGGCTGCCCCTCCTGCGCCAGGGGTGCTCCCTCAGGGCATCCCTGGCGGTGTCGCACGTCTGCACAGCAAGCTTAGGCTGGACACTCTTTTCACGCTTACTGCTGGGAAACACTTTTTCTGGTTTTGTTAAGCAAGCAGGTATAAACACCTGCTCAGCAGCGGTCAGGAATGCAGTTTAAACGCGTGTCAAAATGTGGGGGTTTTGACTTGACAAAACCAAAACCAGACATATCTTGTGTGTAATTTATCAGTCATGTGCTTTGTCCGTGTTTTCCACAAATCTTTACATTTTAAGCATTTACAGACTGAACAAGCACTACGGTTACTGTGTGCTGAAACCAACGTTTTCAGAAATATGTATGCGTATTGCAGAAATAGCATATGGCTTGAAAAACTATGTAGTGCTGTGCCTTTCTGTTACTACTACTGCCTACTACTATCTTGCTCTTTGAGAAATACTGCTCTAATCTTTCTACAGGGGAAAATAAAGAAGTGCCCATGGGGAATGAATTGCTGGATAAAACCACTGAGGGAAAAACATTCTAGAGTATACTTTGCTTTGCTGAACATCTCTTAGCTCTGGTTCTTGCTGAATTTCTAATGAGTCTTTTAAATTTGTAGATCACAATTAAAGTGATTTTTATAGTCATATTAGTCCGCCTAAGCTAGATCTTTTCTGATCACACTTGCAGCTTTTTCACCATCTCTGGCTTCAAGAGAGACAAACCGGTGCACGTATTGTTATAGAAAAACAGTCCAGTGAAAAGAAGATTCTGTGAAGTTTATTCATAAAATCTTTCCCCAGTGGAAGCCTAAGCAGACCTCATATGTATTATCTGCTGTATTAATAAAAATATTTTGTTCCAAAATTCAGCCTAAGTAACACTATTTCATTAAATAAAATAATAATTTTTTTAAATAAATCAAGAAAATATCTAATACAATCACCTTCAGAAAACACCTGTATCACAATTTTGCTGGTTAGAATTCTACTGTAAACTAAGAATTGCTTCTCCCAGAATAAAAAAAAAAGTGCAGATGTCACATTCAGAGGGAGAGCAGGAGTGTACCTCCTTTAGAGATGCCTAACTAAAATTAAAATTAAGAGTGTTCATTTTTTTAAAAGTCACTTGTAAAATGTGTACCTCTGAAATTCTTCATTATGGCATTTAGTTACAAAAACAACCACAGTCACTAGTTGCACGTACACATAATTTTTCAACAGCATGAAAATATGTGGTGTTAAATTGAACTTCATTACCTGGTGCAAAGTCAGATGAAACTGCTTACTAAAAATACTAAAAAAAGTGATTAGAAATTCACTTACCTGCTATGAACTTGGAATAATTCAAAAAATGGGTTGTAGCAGCAAAAAAAAACCCCTTGTCAATACAAAATGATCGTCAGGCAGTTTACATTCATTGAATCTCCTTTTGTTTCACAGATTCAGAGCAGTTTGGCAGCATTACTAATTGCCAGGGTGTGTCAGTGAAGAGCTGCCGTGCTCTGGATGGTGGCCATTTGGGCTGTAATTCTGAGGTCCTGGTGGTGCTTCAGAAATTAAGTGGGGCGGGGGAGGGGAAGAGGAGGGGGTGATTTTAATTCCTGGTTTTGTTTAATAAAAAAATATTAAAATTTTATAGAGAATTCCAGCATCTTCCGTGAATTTCCTGCTTACCTCTTGCTTCCAAAAAAATCTTGTGAGTTTTAGTGAAGTCTCAAATATCATACAGAAGAAGGGACAGTATATTTATCAAGTGGGGAGCAGTACTGAGAAGACCTGCTGTTGTGTTCACCTGCACCTGTACAACATGTGGGAAGTTGAGATTGTGTCCAGATGCTGGTTATCTCCTACTTTCAGAAGCTGCCCTTACATTTGAAAGCATGTAAGAGTTCTTTAAGTTGCTTTCTTATGTTCCTATGGGAACTCCTTTTAGTATGCTCATTTATAATCTCTCTAACTTGGCTCTTTGAGAAAGACCCAGTTAGTCCAGCTTAGCACTAAGGGTAACCTCTGTTCTGGTGTTCTAAAAAGAAAAAAAAGTGTTTCCTGAGTCTTTCCTTACTTTTACCAAAAAGACATCAGCCATCATAGTTTCACTGGATCAACATATGATGTAGGGCAGTTCCTGGGCTCAGTGACATGCTGTGCATACCCAAGATACTGAAGAGTGGTGGTGCATTCCATGGTTTTGCCAAGTAGTTGCTGTGATAACACTGGAATCATTTTGTTTTGCATGACAGTAGCAAAATACAGAGAAAACATAGGGAAAAGGAGGGAAACTTCTTCTCTGCCTGTCCACAGCTGCAAGTACTAACAGTTCTTAAAATCCTTACTGCAATGGCATTTAACAATGAAGCAAAACCAAAATATCCTCAGATTTATCACAGCATCCCACAACCTACACCTAGAAAACCAACTCATTGATTGCTTATAAAGAATGGCAGCAGATAACAAATGCATTGGCCTGGATTACATATTTAGATGTTTTGGATGGCACAGATTCCATAGTTTGTGAGTTTGGAGAGAGAACAGTAGATGTGAGTCCAAGATCGAAATTGCTCATAATCTCCTTATTCTGCAGAAAGCATATGAAGACAAGACTGAAAGCAGCTACTAAAATTTACTAAAAATATAGTCATTCCTATTTTGGAATTAAGATAAGAACATGTTATATCATAATAAAACCACTATTAAAAGATTTTGAAATGCCTTCAGAACAGTGTGGAAGATGATTTTAATTTCATATAAACTAAGAGAGAATTTGTGAGTCAAAGCTAAGTTTCTTCACCTAAAAACAATTTTTGGGTTCAGTTACCCACACAAGTATCTAATGTGTTTTGAGAAATCCTTGAAAATCCCTTCCAACTCTTTTCTAGGAGGAGCTAAGCCAGAGGAGGGTTGTGGGTCTCCAAAAAGTGTTCTGATAAAATATATTATTTGTAATAGAAGCTGTGTACATAAGGCTTATCTAATTTTCCGAGCATATTATCTGGCCTAATAAAAGATGCTAGAAATTCTGTCTAGAAACTTTGTCTTACCTGCCTTTTGACTATCACAGCAAGAGCAATGTGACCATTCAGTGAACCAGTTCTTTCAGTTCAGGTCTTATTTCTGGGGAATGATTTTTCTTAGGCTTCTGTGGGGCTCTGAAATGCCGGCACGAGCTTCTTTCTCATTTTTGGACTTCATCTGAATTTCTAAATCACAATCAGCTTGTATTTAATTTACCTAAAGATTCTAAAGAGGCATCTAAGTTGTGAGACAGAGAAGCATTTTGCAGAGTCTGGATCTAGACGACAGATCCCAGCTGCTCCCTGACTCCACAGGGTGTGAACAATAGTTGTGGTCATGTCCCCTCTTCTTTCTCTATCCACTTCCATTACTCTCACCCTCAGTGTGGCTGAGAGTTACCCCAAAGTCCAGGTACCACACAGCATATCTAGATAGGACTAGAATTTTTATCTTTATGGTAGCTTTCTTTCTGAGGGTTATAGTAAATGTAAATCATTCTTCCTGTAACTTCGCTTTGTCAGCTTCCTGGTCAACAGCCTGACGAACACAAGTTGGCAGTGGCCCCAGCCAAGAAAGCCAATGCCATCCTGGTTGGTACCAACAACAGTGTGGCCAGCAGGACCAGGGCAGTGATTGTCCCCCTGTACTCAGCACTGGTGAGGCCACACCTCGAGTTCTGTGTTCAGTTCTGGGCCCCTCACTACAAGAAGGACATTGAGGTGCTGTAGTGTTCAGAGAAGGGCAATGGAGCTGGGGAAGGGTCTGGAAATACAAGTCCTATGAGGAATGGCTGAGAGAGCTGGGGGTGTTTGGCCTGGAGAACAGGATGCTATAGGGGGACTTTATCACTCTCTACAACCACCCGAAAGGAGGCTGCAGCCAGGTGGGGGTCGGCCTCTTCTTTCAGGCAACCAGCGACAGGACAAGAGAAAATGGTCTCAAGTTGTGCCAGAGGAGGTTTAGATTGGATGTTAGAAAAAATTCCTTCACTGAAAGGGTGAAAGGCTCTGAAATAGGCTTCTCAGGCAAGAGATGTACCATCCCTGGGAGTCTTCAAAAGATGTGTGGATGTGACACCTGGAGACATAGTTTAGTGATGGATGTGGCAGTGCTGGGTTAGAGGTCTTTTCCAACATTAATGGTTCTATGATTCTATGAAAAATAGCTTAGCGGAGGTTATTTTGAAGTTGCCAAAGAAGATTCTGTGCTTTTGTGTTCACAACTCATGCCATCAGCACGTAAGGCCACAGGAAAGCTCTCAGAAATCCAGACACAGTTAGGAGTTACTCCAGAAGGCAAAAGACTTCAGGTAACGCAGATGTGTGCCTCACTTCACTAGTGTAATGGAAGATGTATAAGGAACATCTTTCTTTGCTGCAGTAAAGGGAAAACTGAGGCAGCAAAAGGAAGTTGTTCAAAAAGACAGAGTGGAAACCATGGACAAAGCTCCGTTTGCTATTAGGGCTTTACCCAATGTCCCTTTCTTTTATGCAAGATGGAAGCAAGTTTACATTGTTGTTCCCTGTGGAGATCATGTGTTTCTCTGACCAGCTGTGATGGTTTGAACCTGAGTTGATGGACAGTTGTTTAGACCAAAATGCTTCTCGAAATTTACCTATTTAAATGGCGTGGAAACGTGGGAATTTTCTCTTGCTTCCGGCTTTAGGACAGGTAACTGGGCTGCCCGCTCGGCCTGGCCGGCTGGGCTGGGCCTGGCTGCTGGGCCTGGCTGCTGGGCCCGGCGGGGGCCCGGCCACGGCCCACGGCTCCGTGCGGCCCTTCCAGCGTGGCTTGACAAGATCGTGGCCACCAGCTAAACATCTCAGCCCTTCCTGGTCCATCTCGGCCTGGCAGGGGCCAGGCCACGGCCCGCGGCTCCATGCAGGCCAGGATAGCCTCCTCTCCGGTGCGGCCGCTGCCCGGCAGAGACCATGTGGTCACCAGACACAGGTAAGTTCAAAGCCAAGGCCCGGGTAAGATTAACCTTTCATGCGCTGTAAGTTCTCCAGAAGAGATGAAACCTGCAGACATCAATCCTCTCCCAGGTCAGAGGAAAGGGAAAGGCAAAGGCACATAAACAGACACCATGATAGAGACACCAAAGTCAGTGAAGAAGAAAGAGCTGAAGCCCAGAGGGAGGAGATAGAGGAGATGCTTCAAACTTAACCTAAAAGCTGAAATTCTTTTGTAAAGCTATGGTGATGGACTATGATACATCAGAGAACCCCTTGTAATTTCGTGATAAGCATGGGGGGTGGAGTGTTCAAATTGTAGCCACGAGCAAAGATGCCTGTACTGAAATAAGTAAATGTTGCAGTAGCTGTGATCCAGTGAGAGGCCTGAACAGAGAGAGATAGTGATGAAGTAAAGACCCTTGCTCCCAGGGAAGAAGAAGACCTCTGTTCCTAGAGATAAAGATGATCCGAGAGGTAGATGAAGAGAACCTTTGCTCTTGAACAGCTCATCCTTAAAATAATACCCCATTAGCTAAGATTGAATCCTTGAAAACAGCTGTGGGGAAAGCTGTAAGTCGAGGGAAGGGACTTTCCACGTGCCGGCGGCTGTTGTGCTGTGACACTGGAAGCCACGAGAAGACTCTTTCCTGTGAAGAAGCCCATAGCATGGGAAAAAGACTCCTCTCCCTAAGTGAACTGATGAAAGACTATTATGGAGGTGGCAAACTGACTGAAATAATCCCAAGTTTGTGTCTTTATGTTGTAAGTGGGAGGAGGATGGGGGGAAGAGAAGTGTTCTGAAGGTTTATTTTGACCATTATTATTCCTTTTTTCTTTTAGTTCTGTTAATAAACTTCTTTATATTCTTTAAAGTTTGAAACCTGCTTTGCATTCCTCCTAATTCTTATCTCACAGAAGGTAAAAATGCAAACAAACCCACTATACCTGCTGTCACCAAGAAAGAACAGGGCTGGCCAGAGCCAGACTAGGGACAGGAAACCTTCACAGTCTGGTGTATAGCACAAGTCTCATCCTCCAAACCACTGCAGGCATCTCTTGTGCTTTCCCATGGCAGACAAGGGAGGGCACAGCATACATTGCTGACATTGGTCCTCAGAAGACAGATATTCAGTGCAGCTGCTGATTGTATTCAGTGCAGCTGCTGATTGAAGATAGAAGAGCAGAGAAAAAAAGAGAAAAGGACTACGGAAGACAGGTCAGGCACTCTACATGTTTGCACTCTGCATATTTGCATGTGGCTGGGAGAGCCTTTCCCCAACAGAAATCCCCCACAGATGTTCTCCATCCTGCCTCATTGCCAGCACATACCCTAGAAAAATGGATTACAGGCACTTCTTTCTCCTTCCTCACTCTGTCAGCTCCATCATCCCCAGTACTCACACTGGAAAACAGGTGGGCCATAGCCTTACCCAGAGGCACCTTCTGGTTTCTTTGCTGTCTGGCCACAACAAAGGTGGCTCAGAGACTGTCAGAGACTGTCGCTGTTGAGATGGGTCACAGCACATATACATGCTGACAACTTCAGGCAAAGAGCTCATCTTTAACACCACGCAATGTCTTTTATAGTTTCTTAGCTGTTTACATAGTTTTAAAGCACAACAAGCTTAATTCAACCAATCACCACACACCACCAAGTGAACACACAATAATCCCGCAGCATGTTTTCCTACTTCTAATTCAGCTATGCCTCTTTCCCGCAGTCTTTCTCCAGCAGAAGTAACAGGCCTGAGCCATGATTTTACAAAAGTAACAAGGCCTTCATTTTATAGGGTTTTACCTAAAGGCCACAGGAGACAAGAAGGATTTTGGAATATTATTTTGCAGTATGCCAAATGATAAAGACAAAAAATCATCATGACTCCCTCTGACAAAATGGATGTTTTAAAGGCCTGGTTATTTAAGCCTTCAGTTTGCATTGCCCTGCTGGGGCACCACACCTTCAGGTGTGTGTCTGAGTAAACATGCAAGTGACAGAAACAGAGACGAATATTTGTGATGCTCACTGTTTCATATTTAATTCTTGCAAGCACATCTGTTGTCTGTGTACCCAGGAATTAATGCTAAACAGTAAACAGCCTCCCTAAGAGCCTCTACTATGTCTGCTTCTTTATAGTGATACTCTAACTCAACAATTCTTTTCATCAACCATGTCTGCTTCCCAAATTTCTGTGTCAGTCCCTCCTGCACCTTGAGGAGTTTTGCATCCATCTCATCAAAGCCCAAGGGGCTGCAGAAGGCTAAGACACCAATCCAGAGCCCTTCACCCCTGCACCATTTTCTGATCTGATTTTTCTTTGAGGAAAGGTTTTCTCCTGGGCAATAGAAAGGGAACAAAACTTGTGAGTTTCCTGATTCTTATTCAGCTGCTTGGGGTGAGGAAGGCAAAGCACTACTTTTCTCTAGCTTTGTTCTGTCTGGCCATCCTGCCCTCCACCAGGGGCTGAGACAGCTGGGTACCAGTCAGAACTTGTCAGTAATTTGGTAGATTGCTGAGGCAGTTTGCTTTCTAGCATTACCTCCAGCTCAGCTAAAATCTGTTATCTCCCTACTTATAAGACCTGTCAGCAGGAATGTTAATGGAAAATACTGAATAATTTGTCAGTCCAAGCTAGCAATGCACACAAATGTCAGATCTGCCACAGGGAGAAGGTAAGGCACTGAGCTGTTTTGTATTTCTGAACACGCACTTGCCACAGTGCTACATCTTAGTTTTCTTAGCATTTGCTTAGCTGTTCCTTTGAATCAAAGATGATTTTTTTTTACAGTAGATACATTTCATCCTGGATGTGAGACTTGCTTCCTTCAACTGTCAGACTGTTTTCAGCAAAAGGAAGGAGGCAGGTGTAGAGCCCCCCAAGATCATAACTAGATGTATAGAAGAGTAGACTAGGGTGAAGAAAAGCATGAGAGGTTGTCACAGAGGAGGATGAAATTACATGTATTGAAAGATTAGCAAGAGTCTTCAATTTATTTCACAGTGTGGAGGTTACCTGGTATCTGGAAAATAATGTTTATATTAGAGTGGGAAACTCAGTTGTACCTTGTGGATACCTGCGTTTCTTCCTGGGAATTCTTGGTAGCAGCTTATTGTAAGAGATTTGGGCACTGATTTGGGCACCAACGATCTGGGCTGGGCTGGTTCTGTACAGCCTTGAAATATGTGATGCCATGTTTTCACTGCTGAAGGTGTCTGTTCTAATGCACTGAAAGCCAGTTCTGTTATTTCTCAACACTGATGAGGTGCATTTTACAGCAGACAGCTGCCCCCTTCAATTTCAGTAGGTTTTCTCACATGTACAGGATGCTCTGGCTTTGTCTAAGCTGCAGAGCCACAAAGACCTTCCATGTTGTTAGGTCCAAGACTATAAACCTTGCTTAAGGTCCAAACAAGATCTCAGCTCACAACTCCTCTGAATTCTGTACCTTGGTTTAGGAGGAGAACTGAGCATATAAATCAGCTGCTTGTCCTGGATTACCCTGTCCATATCCCTGGGCTGGACACCCAGGAGCCCTAAGGCAAGCAGTGATTGGCTGAGATGTGGGCTAAAGCACATCAATACCATGACTGAGCATTAACAGAGATGATGGGATAAAGGGCACAAAGGGTTTGGGATCTGCCCCTTAGAATTTATCAGCTGCTGTTATTGCTTGTGTTCTGGGTGATATAAAGGGTCATGTCCATGATCAGGACTTAAATTTGTGTAGAGGTACAACTTCTGCCCTTATGTTCCCTATATTCTTGATGACGAGTACCATACTTTTTTCTATGATTTCCTTAGTAAAACAAGATGGCTATTGTTGGGCTTTCTCTTTTTCTCCCTTTCTCTCTGACTCTCTTTCTTTCTTTCTTCTCTAGCATTCAGCTTAATTTGGTTTTGCAACAATCAAATATTTCATTTATAAAAGCTTTCACTTATTTAAAGATGCTTCAAGCATGACACCAGTTAAAATTGACATGTGAAAATTTCAGAAAAAGAACTTCAAAATTACTGGTTGTATATACTAAGCTCTTCTTTTTTTTAAGCTAAGTAAAGAAAAAGTCAAATTCCATAAATCTGGAAGCCTCAGAAGTTAAATGAATTTGAAGTAACTATTGGTTTTAAAATGGAGCAATGTGCAACAAGCCCAACAGTAGATACACTCATTTGATTTATACACACATAAAAAGACACATTTTGTGTCATTCTGAGAATTTCATTAATATTTTAAAATCTGGCTAGGGACTCAAAATTACGAGCTAGTAAATTTTCCTATATAAGTCAGGAGCAGAATCAATTTTTCTAAAGTGCTGTCCCGTTTTCGCCTCTTTCTTATCAATTGGTCCTGGAGGGGTAGTTTTTCCATCAACACATTCTGTTTTCTGGAGGATGAAAATTATTTCCATTCATTTTAAAGCAAAGCACAGTCTGTCAAAGCATAGTAACAAGATTTCCAATGCAACACAAACTGAACTTCTTATGAGCTGGTATCTCAGAGAATTTAAAAAGAATATTTTCAGCTCCACAATTGTCATTATTCTGATCACTTCCAATTCATGTACTTTGCACTCCAGTCTATCCTTATGGAAAAAAAGGGAAATCCTTACAGAAATCTTTCTCCCTTGCTTACAATTCCCTGCAGCAAAATGCTTCTCTGCTAGAAAAATGTGTCTTAGCTGGACCCAGATTTCATTCTTGTCAAAAATATAAGTGGAATTTGAAAATGTGTCTCTCATGTGTCTTTTGGTTGCTTTACCTCCACCATTTTTTTCCCCCTAGGGTCTCTCCCAAACTTTCATTTCTTTTGTCTTCCTGTGCTACCCTTCTTCAGGTAAAATCTCAAATCTTATAAGCCCATCGTGATGGAGTGGGACTAAATCTTGACTTTCAATTTTCAGGATAAAATTTCATCTTAGTTTAATAAAAAGAATTTTTTTTTTCTCTGAAAGTTTAGTGGTTAAAATAGAAAGTTGGTGCAAATGGAGGACAAAGATGGTTTAATTCTCAGAATGTTTCTCTCAGAAAAATATATCAGGTGATGTCTCACAAAATTATCAACTCCATGACATTTTCTACCACTCAGGAAAAGCAGTGTTTGTCATATTTCTGAATTGCTTGTTTGTGAAGCTGTAGTAGATAATAGCTTTGCAGCTGGTCTGTGAAGACATGCTGAGCAGTGAAACTGATTGTCTCTTTACTTTTATTAAATTAAAATTCAGTTTTAACTGGTCAATGCTAACCATGCGTTTTGTTCTATGAGAAATTGAGAGAGCTACCACTTCTTTGATTACAAAATTAGAAATCTACGGTCTCCCACAATTTCATGAAATAACTATAAAATTAACGCTAGCTTTCATTCTTCAGGAAAAATGTATCTTTGCATCAAGTTCATCTTTTGACATAAATTGTCCATCAACATTTGCCCACACAGTTCACATCTATCTCTCAGATGTAGCCAAGACATAATTTGTGCTTAATTTACAGAAAAAAAAATTAATAACCATGTTACAGGTATTTCAGAGTGTTACACATTCAGAAGCATGTTTTAAGCAGGGATCATTTGTAAAATATTTATTTGCTTTTTATTTCCCTTTAGATCTAGTTGTAGAACAAGGTTTTGCAGTAGATGTAATACATCTACATCGTTGCCAACAGGAGCAGCCATGTTACATAAGACCAAGGTTTCTTTTGAAATTCAGTAGATTTTTAGCAAGATGACAGCTGGTTTTTCTTGGCATTAGTGATTACAAATCCCTAAGAGAATACTTTGGAGGCTTTACGACAATCCTGGCCAAAAATATAATTGAATGAGATCGACATTTACATTCTGCAAAAACCAATTTGCTGAATACTTGTCATGTTCCATAGTTAGCATTGCTGCTTTCTGAAAACAAGAACGGACATCTCAGTCAAACGTCTGCCAAACCTGTCTCACAACTTTAACTATAACCAGCAAATCCACAGTAGAATTGGCTGGCTGAGGAAACCAGCCACATGAACAACCTGTGTGGTGAACACTGTGTGAAATGCCCAATGTTTCCTTCCTTGTCTCCTCGCTGACCCAGTGGAAGGCCAGGACACACATCCCTTGCACTGGGATCTGCTGCAAGGTGTGATGGCAGGATTGCTCTGATGTTTCAGGATGTGTCCTCAGACACAAGTTCCTCTCCTAATCCAGGGTAATGACCCAGATTGCAAAATATTAATGGGTACTCAAGCACCCAGTGGAACTCTGAGGTTTCTGAAAGTCAGCTCTGCTTATATCACTTTCCTGAGTTCTGTCTGTGATGGAACTCAACTCCTATCAGCCAATGGGCTGTAGAGACTTGAGAGAATAGGACTATGCAGGAGGCAGGTATTACTACTGTGCCAACCACCACAGCTTCTGCCATTCTTTTCAATTTCATGACTTGAGTGCAACAGAGCACTAAAATGTTGGTGTCTTTGAACTTCAAGCATCAAAAGAGAACAGATTTCTTTAGGGTTTGATTTAGATTCGTTCTCCCAGAACTGAGTTTATCTCCTCTTCGTGGTTATCGTAGAAACTGAGCTGTGCTAGGGGAGGAGAGTGGGATTGGGCTCTGGGGCTTGAAGGAAGAACAGCTTCTCTCAGCCAGGTTTCTGCCAGAAATATGGAAACACAGCACAGTATCTATTTCCTCCTGGAATAGGGTGTTCCTTCAGTAGAGCTACACATACGGGTTGAGAGGGAACATCTCTTGCTGACTTACAGATTCAGTGGTAGGAAAGGTAGACTTTAGCCTTTATGATTGAGATTAGGCTATGTTTGGTAAAAATATGAACAAGACAAATATATACCTGTGGAATAATACCTGTATAACTCTGAGCTCTGTATATTTAAAATGAGTACATTTTCTAGATGAGAGTTATTTTGAGCCTGTCTCAAAATATATCAACCTACCTTACAGGATCCCTGAATGTTTGCAGGAGGCACATCAGTGATAATTTTCCAAAGCCTGATGCATCCAACCCAACCACTAGCAAACTAAATTCTACAAAAGCCTCAAATGCAAGTGTGTGCATGCAGGAATAATCCTTAACCTAATGAGCAACGATCCTTGCAAAGCACAGGCTTTAGTTTTTCTGACAGAGTGAGCCCATTGACAGTATTAGCATGTAAAAGGGGAGTTGAGAAATATGTATGTGCTGGGCAGGCGTTAACTGCTGCTGGGTGTACAACTGGCAATTACATTTTGACAAAATGTGGACAATTACATTTTTTTTCTATTCGCTCCTGTGCAAAAGGATAACAAATATTTGAATGGTAGTGCTTAAACATCAGCTGGATTTATGGATTATTGTGTTCTGAAAACATATTTTTGCTATAGCATGCTACAGATCTCTGAGACAGAGAAGTGACAGAGTGTACAGTAGAAAAGCCTTACTTAACATAAAAGAAATAAATGCTGGATTCCAGAATGTAAGGAGAAGAAACACAGCCTTGAATTTTTCCTTGTATCTTAGGGTTTTCTGCCATTTGATGAATTCTGCTATGAATCCATCCCCCCCACCCTTGTTCTTTGCTTTTGTTGGTGGGGGTTTTCTTTTGAGTTGTTTGTTTGCGGGGTTTTTCATCAGCTGGAAACAGAGCCACTTTTTGTTCAGCACCTATGGAGTTACAGTCCATGACAGAGGACAAGGATAACGTGGTATAGCCAGTAAGAATACCCTTGTGAGCAACTACTGCAGAAGTAGCAACGGTTTCTTCTCTTTCTGAAGGTAAAATCTTGTAGCAACTTTGCTACCTGTTCCTGTCGAGTGCAGCCAAAAGATGGCAGCATTTTATTCAGCATTGGGGCGAGGGCTTTGGTACTAAGCACAGGCTGCAACTCAACACCCTTTCTGGGAGGAAGCTAAAAAAGTGCAATTTCTAATGGGGCAGACAGAATTTCATTATAATCCTTGCTGAATATTAACCATACCAAAATGTGCTTATACTGTAAGTAAGAATAATTGCTACTGTATTTTTTCAGTAATTTAACTTAAAACTGTCTAACTATTGTTGTGAGAGATTGGAATCAGATTTATCTTCCACATACTTTTGTGTCTCACATCAACTCACAGCTGTAGTTAATCCTGAAATTCAATCTGTTTATTTTGGACATGTGAAAGGAGAGATGTGGAAATTTTTAATAACTTCATAGGAGTTTTCTCTGCAGTGAAACCTATACAGATTTTTCTTTGGTTGTTTAATAATCACTTCCAGCAAACTTTCCATTCCCATGAGATGCAGATCAGCATTATTTCAGTCACAGAAATGTAGAAAGTGAGGCCAACAGAGTTACCCAGCTTCTTAACTGGTGCCCTCTTGGCATCCTCTTCTTGGATCTGTGCATACATTTTTCCAAATGCCACTAAGCACCCCTGCAGGTGTGAAACACATTTGAAACCCCAGTCTGAAGTGACTCATGATGTACTAGAACTTTGTGTACATAACTGCCTTGATTCTGGACCACACTATAAAGGGAGATCAAACCCTTGCAACTAGCTTTACAAAATAGGTAGCTTAGCTGACACTATTAAACACATCAGGTTGTTTATATCTTCATTTATATCTTCATATTTTTTTTTCCCCAAGTTTTTTTTTCTCCCCCAAGTTTATCAACATTAATGGTTTTTCTGAAGTCCTCACAGTTACTTTCCAGATGATATCTTGCAACCTCATGTAAGTAAATCAGCTAATCAGTGCCTGGAATACATACACTTCATTAGTGTACCTGGATTTAAGGGCATTAAGTGTGCGATAGCTGCAACACTGCTGGCACTTTGTCTTAAAACATTTCAGAGTCACTTGGCTAACTCAGATGAAGAAAACATTCTTAGGTCTGTCGTCTCTTTGCCTTGAGACTCGAAAAGCCTCCTGGGTACTGATTGACATTTTGAGGCCTATCAGACTAATTAAGAGGGCTGAAATTTCAATTTGTAAATGCAGCTCTGGTGTTGTGTTCTGAATACTTCATCTCTGAGGCCTGGTAGATATCTGCACTTGTTGATGTTGGATCAATGCACCAGTGCCAGCTCGCAGCATGTGTGAGCACATACCTGCACTTGCAGCAGCGGCACTCAGATGAAAACTGTTCAAGCAGCCTGGAACTCAAAGATTATCCATTACCATCACTACAGAGTCCCCGCAGGGACCGTGGGCAACAGGCTGTCACCAGCACCATACAGTAAGTCTTTTTGTTTGCTGGTTTTCATCACCTTTTAACACTAGGGAAAAATTGCGTTCAGCTTAAAATGAACAGCAGGCTGTTTTGCACTGGAGAACAAAATTATTGCATGAAAATTTAAAGATTGTCAGCTGATTTAGGCAGAGTGTGAGAGACCAGCCAAAGTTACTTACACTAACAAGCAATTGGTTTCAAGCTTTTCAGGAAATCATTTTACAAGATGCTACAAAAATAGGTCGCACTAGCTAAATGGTTCTTCATATTTTATTGATGGCTGAACTTTATTAAAAATGATGACTGTGTGTAAGAGGCTCCTCAACCCCTATTATTTGTAAAACTTGCTCAAGTTTACATGATCCTTACATCTTGGCTATAGAGAAACTGAAAATAATCAAGGCAGAGGGGACCACTGGTGTGAACAATCATTGTCCTGAGGAGCAGAAGAAATTAAGGGGTCCTGTAAGTCCTCATCCTTTACCCTGTGACCTAGCCAAGATGACGTAATCATCTGCTTTTTACTCCTTGAGGGGCCTGACTGCAACCCCATTTTTCTTCGAGACAAGGGAGAATAATATCACTTGTGCACAGAGCTTTGGCCCTATGGGATGAAGCAGTCAAACTCTGGGCTGCTAAGGGGATGCCAGGGAAAATAAGCAAGGTTATGAGTTCCAAAAGGGTTAGTAAACCAAACTCAAGCAAAGAGACAGTTTTCTAAGCCATCCATTGCTTTTCATTTGGTTATTTTTAACTGTCAAAGTAAATCTGAGAGTAGCTGTGTCTGTTAGTGACACTGAAATAACAGTCTCTGGAAAAAAGTCTTGGCACATGGAATGAGTTAATCCACATGAACATAATTCTCAACTCAGAAAATATTGTCTAGAGATTTCTTTATTGGCAGTGAGCATAAAGAGTCTGTCCATTTGGCCTGCCTGAGCCTCCAGTGGGAGTGGAAGTGAAGCTGAACATTAGAGTCATCAGATCTCCAGCCACGAATGGTCAGAAAGAAAGCAAAGCTCTGGATCCACCTCTTTAGGCAAGGCTAAAAAAACACATTATTCTTTCTGAAGACTGGAGAACTGTTCTTTTCCAGCATGGTTTTTCTTCTGTTTGTAACCTAATTCCACCATTTCCTGAATATGAATCCAAAGTTGATGGAGAACTAATACACACTTGATGCAATTTGACCTGAGGTTTCTACATGCATAGTTGTTTGGACTCTTCCCCTAGGATCCGCTGGCAAGGCAGCAACCTGAGAAGGTAAAAATGGAAAATAAAATTATTCTGAAACATTTTTCTGTGTCACAGTCTTGTGCCCCTATGTGTGTATATATATCTGCTGAGTTCTATCATTCAGATTTGGACCCAAAGTCCTAAAAAATGCCACTTATAAAAAAAGCTTGGTATTTTTAGGTGCAATTCCAAGCCTGACACCAAAGCAACTGGACAGAAAAATGCAGGAACTAACTTCTCCTTTCCCAGTTTTCATGTCACCCAGGTGTTGATTTAATAACCTGATTTTCTTCCATCTGGGAAAATAAACTAGGTTGGTGCACTTTTTCTCATTCCCGAAGTTTTATAGTATATGTTTCAATGGGTCATTTTGTGACAGGCACTTCTATTTTATAAACACCTACATACAGCCTCAGAGCTACTGGGGAAAACTGACAGCTCCAAAAATTCATGAAAGTCAGTAGATTTAATCCGAGATTTTCAATGCTTATATAGTTTGTTCCTCATTTGCAGCCTATTGTACCTAGAGTGTTTTCCCCACTAGAACAGAAAGCAAGCCACCTTTTATTTTTGTGAAATCTGAGTACAGGGTGCCGTAAGAATTACAAAATTTCACTGTTAGTTCTTGTTTCTCCGTTTCTTCACCCTAATTATATTGGACTACCAAAGAAAAAGGTGTTACAATTCCACCTCAAAGTTCTACTGATTTCATTAGCAGCCTGAATAACCATCAAGGACAAGATTTCCAAGATTTCCATTTATCATGAAGAATAATAGCTGCTTTCTCTTGGTCTTTTCAAGACGACTGTCAGAAGAATGCCTGCAGTTTCTAATAAAAAGTGAAAGAATACTGCTCCACTTAAGTGGTTGAGAAATAAGAGCTAGTAAAAACCCACTATAGATTGCTAAATCCCATCTGATTAGCAAGAGATTACATTTTCTTTTGCTGTTTCTCCGCATTTAGCTTTCCTCACGGTATTTGCATTAGCAGTACAGCTAAAATGGGCACTTAACCAAATTACATGGTTTTAGTCATACATTTCTGTTAAGATGAACTTTCTATAAATTAGTCAGATGTACTCTTGATGATTTTGTGTGATCCCAGCTGCTAATTGAAAGTGGCGGTGGCCAGCAGAGCAGGGTGAGCTCATGTCTCCTGTAACGATCGATATTCTCCTCCAGAAGCACTTTGTCCCTCCAAGCCTCTGCTGGAGTCATTGCTACCACTTCCATTGAACTGGATGGGGGCAACCAAGGATACCCTGAAAGAACAAAGTTTCCATCCAAAGAAGGGCTTGGCAGGACTTTGGCTGCAGCAGCCAAATGCATGAATCTGGGGCCTTTACTCCATATCCACCAAAACCAGAAGGTTTCCAAACTTGTGTTTGATGGGAAGTTTCTCAAGACCTCTCTGGCTATGTTTCTGCATCTATCCAGAGTGGTGCCTGTCAAGCAGTGAGTGGCTCACACCGGTTGGTGTCTTGGAAGATTGCAGTCCCTGCAAAGAGTGCAGTGAAGAGCAGGGCAGAGATACTGAGCTGTTTATCACACCAGCTGCGTTACCACAGCCTGGTTATCACATCGCTGAGTCAGTCAGCCCTGATCACTCCTCACTGCAATGGAGACAGTCACATGGAAGTCCCTTTTGCCTCAGTACAAGATAGTTGTTCTCACCTAAAAAAATTCAGCTGGAGGAGTCTTCACCCAAGCTGGAATTCATCCTTGAGGGCTTCTTTTCCATTTACATGGAATGGAGCATTGTTCAAAACAAAAGCAGAATCTCAAACCACTCCTCCATGAAATGTGCACCCTTCAAACACCTTCTCTTCACATGCCATGCCTCTTTTATTCCCTCCACACCGAGGCAGAGTTCCAGTGGGGAGGTGGAGGTGCATGGTGTGGTAGTTGTTGCTACCTTCCTTGGCAGTAGAGGGTTCAACTTCGGTGTTAAACTGGAGCTTTTCACACCTTCCCTGTGATTCCTTTTTTGATAAATAAATACCATTGAATGAGTTCATGCCAGAAGCAGGTGAAAAAGGTTCCTAGATCTGTATTTCCCCTTTTTCTTGCATGAGCTGTAGCTGCTGCGTCTGCAAGAGGCACACTGGCCTGCTTTCACATCATTTCATGCCCTGCTGGCAGTGTCACCTATTTGGCAGCATCCTGCCACTGTGAAAAAGCAGGTCATGCCAGGTGCTCTCCTATATGCTTGATGCTCACTCCAAGGCACAGCGCAGAAACATGTGCTGCTGCTCACAAACCTCCACACCTCTGGCATCATATGGACATTCAGAATATGGATAACTCGCGGAATATGGGGCAAGGAGAAAAGGAATACCAACACTTTTTCCTTTCTAAATTTGAAAAGAAAACCTTAGACATTCCTCAGTTCCTACAAATGACAGCAATAGGTGCCTGCATGCAGGAGGTCTGTGTTTGTGCTCCATTTCATATCAGGGGTGTGCTTTTGGAGGAATTATCCCAATTGTCACTAAACTGTACTCCAGTTTACATTGCAGAGGGATCTCTCTTGCAGATGACAGGAAGCCAAAAGACACACAGTCAGACTATATCTAGCATGCCTAGTCCTCAATAGCCCTCCAAAATGCAAATGGTGTGCAAATGAGATACTCAAATCCAGCTGTTTCATTCTACAGGAATCTTCACATTGCCCTCACTAACACAAAGCCAAAGCTGACTGCTTCCAGCCCTGACTGGGTACCTGAAGTGGCCTCAGCCACACCAGAGCTCAACCGTTCCCAGCATGCAGCTCTGTCCCTTTCTGTGGGTGAAACAGGTACTGGACAGGGACTTCACAACTGGATTCTGCTGGAGCTAGCCCTGCATAAGGAGCATTTATAGGCTTTAAAAATAAAATAAAAATAAATATTACAAATGTCTTTATGCTGAAAAATTCTGGAAAATTCCCAAATCAAGAAGAACCTCTGTATGAAAAACAGTATTTGTAGGAACCGGTCATCTGATGCCCACTGCACTTCAGCAGCCAAAATTTTGTCCATAAGCTAAGTCTTGGGACTCTTCATGATGAAACAGAGGAGGCAAACTTTAGGAACCCCATTTGGTCTTCACACTGCCAGTTTATCTTAATCTAAACAGCAAATCTCATAGTTACTTTTGAAATAATATATGCTAAAATTATACACCTTTTAGCTCAAAACCAGTAAAAAAATATGCATTTTTGAAAATCTGATAGACTGTAGACATTTTTTCTCTTCCATTTGGAGCCAAAAGGATGTGTTGTTTCAGGGGTTTTTTTAACCAGTGCAATAAAATATTACTGTTAATTTCTTCTGTCTAAAGCAAGCCATCCTTAACTGGGTCATAAAATTTTCCCACTAAACTGTGGGAAACCATTTAGAACATGAGATGATAAATAATGCTGTAGAGACAAAGAAAATAAATTACCAGTGCCAGAACCATCTGAAAATATCGTTCTGGAATGACTAAACAACCTAATAGGTTCCATTTTCTGCTTTCCTCAGAAAAGCTATTATTTCAGCTTCTCTCATAATGTGGCATACCTCGATCTTCAAACTGTTTGTTTGACCCTTTCAAAAGGCTGAATAGACTTTAGGACTCAGCATCTGTGCATTTGATCTTATGCCAGCTTTCCTCTTTTGCATAAGTGTTTTATCTTCCCATAATATCCACCCCACCGAAGCAGTTTAACAGAGGAATTGTATCCTTCCTCAGCCTTTTCTTCACTAGACTATATAAACTACAGATATCTATCCCTTCAGTGGCATTTATCATGAACTGTGGAACCTAAGAGCAGTAGAGATGCATTCATGGGTTTCTGTGCCTGACCTAATATGTCTCTCAGCTGGCGCTATCACCCTTGTCAGATTAATTTCTGCTGTGTTCTTTTGACATAGCATCTTTCCAAGAGTTTTGAAGTTTTCATCTTAAACAACTTGCAGTATCGACATGATAGCTTTGATATCTCACTTCTGTTCACCTTCCTGGCACCACCTGGAGGTGGAATATGGATGCAGACATGAATAGGAATCAGAATGGAATTACATGAAACTGGTATCTGAAATGAGACCAGAAGAGCACGCAGAGCTTCTGAAGTTCTGTGAACTCTCATCTCCTGTGAGAAACGTGTGAACACACATATTCTGTTCAAAAGGGCTGAACAGAAGGCTTTTTTACCATTTATCTCCGTCAATATGAACTTAATGCTTCAGACGTGCAATAAATATGTGTCTGCACTGTAAAACACAGAAAAATTTACCAGGATCATGTAAATAAGAGCAGTGATAACAGATGCATAAATAAACAGGATACCATAGCATTCAATTTTCATTTGGCAGCTATCTCAAAAGCTGTTCCTGTGGGAAAGTTATCACGCATAGCAAGTCTTTACTAACCCATGTAAATAAATTTGTCTGGTTCCTATTTGCCTTGTTACTGATGTAAGTTGGAAAACTGCCATCTCAGAGAGCAGACTTGGGCTCTCAGCACTATTACAAAGTTTCTGGCTTTGCACTGAGGTGTGTGGCGGCTCCTGGAGTCAGAGTCCATCTATGCACAGACCAACAGAAGGGGTTTGATGCCTGAAATTCACAGCAAGTCCCCTTCTGATTGTCAGATGTTTTCACCAAAAAAACCCATTTTTCTGTACCGTGTCTTAAATGATGGTGAATTCTCTCAGATGAATACATACACATGAAGCTGAGTGTATTTTTTTTCAGTTAGCTATCTCTCTTTAGAGTATTAGGTAGCTTTTTCAAGACAATTAATGCCAACTGGTGTTGCAAATGCAACATCAAAAGATTCAACTCCAATAAACATGCCAACAGTATCAAACAATCATATCAACAATGTGAGAACAGCGTAGAAAAGTGAAAAAAAGTAACAAATACAGAAAAACTGTCATGACTTCTTTGTACTTGTATAATTTGTGGTCAGATTTTGCAGGTTTTGTATTTTTCCCAACAGTAAGCATTGTAGAAGAGAATCTGTAGGTATGACCTTACATGAGGTGAGAAACTGAAATACTCAGGCTTTTGTCTCCTTGGGAAAGGAGGGAAAGGAGCAGAGAAACAGCTGTGTTTCCTTGGTAAAAAGGCATAAGGGATGAATGAAACTGCAGGTTATGGGCTCTAATGGGACCATATACACTTGAGCATATAGGAAAGGGTGACTGGAGAAGCTTTGATTCATTGAAATTGATTGCTTGAAATTCATTTAAGAGAATTATAAAAGCCTGGAGCCAGGAAAGAGAGAGGAGGTCATAGTCCATCTCTTGTTATCTAACAGAGGTAAGATGCATACTGATCTGGTTTTGAACAGTGAAAAACAAAGCCAGGACTTCAGTGGAGAAGGACTGCAGAGTTTGACACAAACAGGCATCAGTCATTATTCAGGATCTTACATTAAAGACACAACCCCAGTTCAGACAGAGCTGTGTGAGGCTGGAGCTCTGGGTAGCTTTATTATAGAAACAAATTCGGGAAGCTGCTTGGAGCTCTGTCTCATGAGATTACCTTTGCAGAACCTTGTACAAACATGCAGGAAGCCACAAAATGTGAACTGACATATACAAAAAAGGGAAAACAGACATTTTCAGGAAATAATAATTCATAACAAGTTCAGGAATAATTTTAAAATATCTTAACCTTTTTAATAATTTCTTGTTTTCTTTCCTTTTCACTCAATTTTTTCGTTATTTTGCTCTTCTTTTCTCTCCAGTTCTCTCTTCACAGAATGAGCTTACTGGGAAGATTCATTAGGGCAGTAAAAGCTAGTGGATACTTGTGCTTTGTCATCTGTTAGAGCAAAGTCAGTATATGAAATCTTATGAAAGATAAGATCAGTCATTGCTGTCACCTGTTACAAAGAACTTCCTGCAAGGTTTTGCTTTCTAAATTAGGAGGAACGCATAGAAGAAAGAGTGCAAGACAAAAAATATAGAGACAATTCCAGAAATGTAAAATAAAGAGTAAAAGTTCATCAAACATTCTTAAATTCACAGAACACTCTTTGTCAAGCATCAAAAGTTGTACTTTGTAATTCATCTGGATGCTTATGCCCTAAGGGATCTATGTTCAGCTGAAATAAAGAAAAACAGATGCTAACTCAAATACAAACACTGGCATGAAGAGCACATATTCTAACAGCTAATTGTATCCTTTGCTTGTCCTTTCAGTAGTGTGGCTGGAACCACAAGGGGCTCAGATTGAACATAAGTATATTGGCTGTTTATGCTCAGCTTGCCCTGCGGTGTCCCCTACTCTGGCTATGTTGCTTGCAGCACTTGAAAACTATCCCTTTAACTTGGAAGGTTAGGGTAAGCGTGATTATCTACATGAGAGCACCCAGATAAGGTGACACACCTCATCTGAAGAAAGCTTTTATAGGGAAGTCTAAGAAAATTTCTTACAGATAATCCTGCCAAACACAGCAAAGTATCTTGAGAAACTGGTTGGTGCAAAGGCGTGTGCCCAGCTGGCTGAGGAGTACCACATCATGGCAGTGGAGCTGGCTGAAGTTTAGTTTCTGCCCAATTACGCTTTGTATTTGTAATTTTGTGAGTCAGTCACACAGAGGATAGATGCCGCATCCAAAGCTGTGGCAGCTGTTAGAAACAAAGCTTTGGATGATTTTGTCTAGGTCTGTCATCCGCTATGATAAATTTAGGCAGCTGAACCTGCACACATTCACTTGGAAGTGACAGCTGACATTTCCTAACACTATTACATGGAAAAACCATGACAGATGGACAATCTTGTCAGGAGCAGCATTTGCTCATTTGCTTTCTCTGCTACTGTGCTGAAATTCAAGATGACTTGAAAAAAAAAACTGCATTAAAAATGTGGAAGTTGCAAAGCTGAACACTTCAGAAGTTTCTAAAGTGTCCTTATGGCCCCTTCTACATATGAACAACTATAAATCTTTAATTACATGCTCACACACTGTTTTGCACTGAACCTTGTGTTGGGCAGTAGCTGGATATTCAGCGTTTCTCTTTCCATCATTCAGAGGGACCTAGTTTAGCACATTTCACCCAAACTGAACACAGAAAATTGTACTTCATGAACCTGTGGTGTTCCCACCATTGTCACTGAGAGTGACTGAGAATGACATAAGAATGACCTCGTTTCAATGATCCTTTTCCTTATTTAAGTATTCCTTATTTAAAATGGGGGAAATGAGCTACAGGCAGAGTGACCAAAGCTGGCAAGTGCCCATCCACTGCAAGAGTCCAACTTGAGATCGATCTTTTTTTATAATATTTTATTATCAAGCACAACCCACCCTTTCACCCCTTGCTGGTGAAAGGTACTGCTGGTACTGTTAATGTGTCCTATCTCCTGTGCTGTGGTTCCCAGGACGCTTCAGTTATGCTTCGTGGGACTGGCTTAATGTATTATCTTGTACCAATTAACGTCAATAGCTTGTCAATAGCAATTAGAAGTTGCCACTTCTGTAATTCATTTAAGATTTTTCCTAACAATGCTTTGCACAAGGTCTGCATCACCTCCCTCCTCAGAAGCTGATGTCTTAATGGCAACTCCTATGAAAGGCTAAGAAATAAATGTAGACTGCCTTTTCACGGCTGTCACCCTCCAGAACGACAGCAAGGAAAAGCAAACATGGTATACTTCATTGCCACTGCCTGTGCCAGATCTGCTATGGAAACGTGTAATCCCACGATGTCAGAGTCTTGTTTTGACAGTACAAAATATTTTCACAGGGTGCTTTGCCACACGCTCACAATTAGTCTTGACTGAAACTTAGAATTTCAGTTTTGGAAATTCTGATAATGAAAATTAAATCTGAATGTTAGCCAACATTTTAAACTTAAATGGCTAAAAGTTTTCTCTTACCCACATATGGTAGGACACTCTCATGAAAGAAAACATGGTGAGCATTGTGAAGCACAGCTTCTTCTGAAGACGGAATTCTTCATTTTACGTTCCTACAGAGCTTGCTAGCTGAAGTACTGACACTTTCCATGCTCTAGGATCAGAGAGGACAGAGCATGACATGAAGTGCAGAACTGAGTCTGCCCAGAAGCCAGCCTTCTAAGCACAACTTCCCAAAGGAGCTATGGTTTCTGTTCTACTCAAACTCCAACAGCTGGAGGTGGAGTTCACTTATTCAAGCACAGTATTGTATTTCAACTTTCCTGGTAGGATCCTGAAGCATTCCACAAGGAAACTTTAACGTACTATAATATTGTCAACTTAGCTTTTTCAACCAATTCCTTTCAAAGGAAATTACTCTCCCATTATTGATATTTATTATCTTTCATTTGCATGTTTCTCTCATGTTTTTTTCTTGTAAAAAAACCTAGTATAGTATCCTTTCTCAATTCCCCAAGAAACTCCAGTACCTTCTGAGTACATGTGTTTTTCCCATTCCTTTCTTTCTCTGTTTTTGCATACCAAAGCCAGGGAACCTTTGAATGAGTTAAATGACATACATGAAGGTTTTGTTCTTCCCTTGTGGTTTCTGGTATAAAGAGTACTGTATACTTTAATTTAAAAGAACTCGTATTCTTTATTTCCAGGTGTTTTTTTGTGTACTCAACTGCTGTTTGAGGAGGACAGTCAGACAAGAAATCAGGGGCAACTTGGTGGTGGCTGACAGTGGTTGAAGATGAGTCAGCAGTGCCCAGGTGGCCGAGAAGGCCAGTAGCATCCTGGTCTGTACCAGCAATAGTGTGGCCAGCAGGACCAGGGCAGTGACTGTCCCCCTGTACTTGGCACTGGTGAGGCCACACCTCAAGTCCTGTGTTCACTTCTGGGCCCCTCATGACAAGAAACACACTGAAGTGGTGGAGTGTGTTCAGAGAACAGTGGAGCTGGTGAAGGGTCTGGAGCACAAGTTGGTGGGAGCCATGGAGGTTTTTGCAGGTTTTAAAGCAATGTTGACCTTTAAGTCTTTAAAACTCCTCTGGAGAAGGCAGCACTCTGGAGCTGTCTTTGCAGGTATTTTTACAACTTCTAACAAAGGACTGCATGGATACAACCCCATGGGAGTGTTCCTTAAAATTATAACATAGAATGGACTATGATTAAATTAACTAAGTTGAAGATGGCTTCAACATTTAAAAAGCTTAGGGACCCTTGGAGGGTCAATGGCATCACAGTGTCCATTTGTGCCCTGACTGTATTCAAAAAATGGGACTTCTTAACATGTGAACACTGATCACCTTATTTTCTTTACTGTCTCAGCATCATAGAACAGTATTAGCAGTTTTGCACCTTTTTTTTTTTCTTTGAGTGAAAACAAGAGATTTAGACAAATTACTGGAGTCTCTGGGGTATGGCTTCAACCTAGTTGGCTAGAGGAAAACAGCTAGAAAGCGGCCATTTTGTTTTTCATTGTATGGTAGTGGTTGGGGGAAAAGCCATAAGAATTATGCCAGTAAACATAAAGGGAAAAGGCAAAATATTACCAAGAATCTTCTCTTCAATATTAAAAAGAAAACAATGTTATCCTATCCATTTGCTAGGGAAACAAAGCCTTAATATGAGTTATCAGGATCACTGTCCATGAAGGCAGAAGGTATATCATGGAGTAATGGAATGGAGGTGTAAAAGGGAGATTGACAAGCTGGACAAAAGGGTGAGAATTGGGTTCTCACACCAGTCCCAGTGAGAGAACTGGGCACCTACAGAGGTTAAATGGAGAGCGGGAAAAGCTGGGACGGCAATAGAGGGAGGTGAGGACTAACAGTGGAGATGGGCTGAAGAGATCAGGAAGAACTGGGACTGACTGAGACAACAGTGTGGACAAGAAAAGAAAATGAAAGAAGCTGAGATAGCTTCTGAAGGTGTTGGTGAAAGGAAGAAAAAATAAAATAAGAAAATGGGTATGGGAGACAGAGGGGGCAGAAAGGGCCTGAGAAGTGATAGGGCACCTGGAAAAGAACTGGCTACAGGAGGACAAAACAGCTGGGAGTAGAGTAGAGGAATTAGAGGAAATAAGACTTGAGCTGGATGGATAAGAAGAGCAGTATGGTTATGGGAAGAGAAGGGCAGGGTGGAAAGGAATCAACAGAGGAATACCTGGATAACAGAGCACCATCAGGTAAAATCTAGAGCTGGGCTGTGACCAGAACATGTCCTGTCTCCTGTCTGGTGAGTGCATGTGGATTGCCTTCACTGAAAGCCAAGATGTGATAGACAAATCAGGGCAAAGCCATGTCCAACAGGAGGCTACACCTTAGCTGGGTGAACTCCTGGATCCAGGCATTTGGAAGTATTCCAAGATCCACAGTTAAAATGCAGCCTCTCTAAGTTCAAATGGCCAAAGTCCCTGTTGTTAATCTGAAGGCTCAAAACTGTGTTGCTGCCACAGGTGAGTAGAAAAACTTAGAATGAGATAAAATATACTGGTTTTTTCTGAGAACATGATTGTCATAGCAGTCAAATATCTTCATGTAACCTTATGACAAAATGAATGTCACTTATGCAAACTCATTTTGAGTCCCTTGTATTGTGAACAAAATCTTAAAAATTTATTATGGTAAATGTTCGTATCATAATTACGGAAAGTGTGTAGTGCATTCATAGTGATGAGGTTTCACAGTGCTCAGTTCAGCCAGATCTAAAGGGCTGACATAAATGCTACATTTTTGAATGCAATTTTCATTTAGTTTGCTTTTAAACACAGAATTCAGCTACACCTCAGTGCATCGGTTTGGAAGAACAAAGGCATGAGCTCACAGCACCCAAATTGTATTGTTACACTGCTAGTCTCTGCTGCTGTCTAGCTACTTTTGTTTAAAACTGAAAGTGGAACATGGTTTTAAAGGATCAGTAGGTTCAGTGAATAATTTGAAACTCAGCGTGATAAGAAGCTCTAAAAGGAACACATTATTCCAGCCACTCGGATCACAGTCAACAACACTCCTGAGTGCTCCTGAGAGGAGCTCATAATCATAGAGAACACAAAACCACCCAGGTGCATCTTATTTTAGTTACTTCCTGGCTTCTCAGGAGGGCAATTTTTTAACATTGAAAGATTTTGACTTAGACAAGAGGTCAGTGCCTATTGTCTCAATTTAGACATTAAGTGATAACTTAAGTGCTGAATGAGGCGTAAGCAGGCTATAGCCACAGTTCCTGTTAGTGTAAGTCCATCCTGGTGTGATAAAGGCACACAAGACAACAAGAAATGAGCCCAGCAACAGCAGTACCTGCAAGCAAATGCCAGGTTCGAACTCTGGCACAGTGGTTCCCCAACAAAAGGTGAAAACTGAGCCTGAAGCACTTTGCAGAAATAGACTCATCACTTGGTTAAAAACTGTGAATTCACTGGATAACTTGGAGCAACCACTCATAAGCACCCACTGTTCTCTTTTTCTGCCCAACCTTTTCTCAGCAGCAGATCAATCAGCCTAGGCTAACTGAGGTAGAAATTATTATTTTTAACAGAATCCAGCTGGGCAGGCTGTGCAACCACTTGCTGACAGTGAATTTAATTGCAAAAGTAAGCAGAGACAGTTCCTGTCATACCCTGCCTGTGCTAACACAGAGAAACCTTAAACCGCTCTGCTGATCCAGGTGACACAACCATTGCACACAAATGAGTCTATAACCTTCCCACACATTTCTTCTGAAGTCTGGCTGCTCCAGGGACTCCAACCCAAAACTTCTTCCTTTTAGTAGAACATGTTTTTCAGGATTTATGGAGTATAATCTTACCTCTGCTTGTACAAATAATCTGAGGGATGAACACATTCTTCCATGCCTTGTGGCCCTCTGGAAATGAAAATAGAAATAAAGTACTTTAAATGCATTTCTGTACACTGCTGTATGAGCTTCTTAAATATGGCCACCATTATTTTCCAGTTCCCTTGTACTGAGACTATTAAAAATAATTGTAAGATAATTTATATTGATTATTCAAGATGTACTCTTAAAATTGGGGTTTTTTACCCAAAATGTCTGTTATCTTTATTTTTTAAAACCTTCTGGCTAAAAAAAAGCATCAATAGCAATTTTAATCTAGATCAGAGTTCCCTCCATTGAGCCAACATACAAACCTGCTAGTAAAAGTCAGAACTGGATTTCTGCCTGATCCTTTGCCAGTACTCATGTAGAAAAAAAGGGAAGACCCTGAACATTTTAAATAGAGTAAGGGCCCTTGGAATGGGCCTTGTATGTAGGAGAAGAACAATTCACGCACTGATTAACCAGAAATGTGCCCTGTTTACCAAGTATAAACTTGCATCTGTCAGATACTTGCATGGACTCATTTCTGTTCTTGACATATTTCTTCCACTTGTTCCACTGCTTTCATATATTGTAAGAATTCTCAGTAAAGATTATGTTTTCTTACAGGGATTGGCAGCTGTGTGATTTATTTACACTAAATGTAAAATAAAGACTAAATATTTCCTCATATTACTATGGAATTACATGGTACTTGGGAAAGGATTTCAGAAAGATATAACTGCCTCAGTTGAAATTTGTTTTCACCCTGGACCACTTCACCATTAGATATGTTTTATAAAGCAATAAGTTTAAAGCTTTTCTGGAAAAAAAAATATTTAAAAGAAACGCATTGTGAGCTTTCTCATGGAAACAAAGAATCTTATTTAAATATCCTCACCAAATATCATCACGTTTCGTGTGAAAATTGGAAAGTATTTAAATTCAGAAGAATATCAGCAATACAGCTTTTTGTGAGAGAAATGGGGGAAAGATTACTTTCAGGCAGAAGGAGAAACAGATGCAAATTAAAATCTGCAGTTGAGAGTAATAGGCTATTAAACTATCTGTTATGCAGATACAACCTGAAGGCAAGACCTACAGGTTAGAAATTGGAGTTCTTTCAAGACCTTGTTTTGCTGACACTGTAAACAGACTAATCAATATGTGAAGAAGCAGTAGTAAGGCCATGGGATATCAAAAAAAAAAAATTTTTTTCCCTAGGAGAACAACTTTAGACATCTGAAGATGTTTACCAGTTTCTGTGGAGTCTGAGGATTATACCCAAGAGGGAGAATTAGCAGTTACTATTTGAGAACAGACTCTGGGGACACAAAAAATCAAGTCACATATGTGAAATGGAAAAGATTCCCATTGGATTTATTAACTTTTTAAGCACTGTCAAGCATGGATGTAGATGCAGGTTGGTGCCATAATATGGGATTGGCATCCCCAGAGAGAAGACCTTGGATTCTGCCATCAGGCAGATGAAAATCATCTTTCGGAGATCAAAATGCACCAGGAGAGTTATAAATAACTTCATTTTTATCCTATAAAAGAGACTGGTGACTCAGGTTGTTCTGCTAGATGATTTATGATCTACTCTAGCTGGAAGACAGAAAGATTCTTTATATGTACGCAACAGATTCTTGAGGCAGGAGCTGAGCTCCTTTTTCAATATCTTTTCCTGTTGTTAAACAAGACATAGGCTTTAATTTAATTTCTGCTGAACTGATACCAAGATGTGGATTACATCAGACTTCTCTTCAAGAGCTATTTGGTGTCAGAATATTAATTCATTTTAAATATACAGGAACTGATGCAGACAAGACAGGTTTTTTCTCTGCTAGGAAAAAAAAAGCAAAGTTCATGAGAGGAACTGAACCAAGGTAATGTCATTATTACAGGAGAATTAATGAGACATGCAGGACAAACCACAGACATAACAATAAAGGACTAACAGACTGGATAGAGAATTGTCAGTCATGGATGCTAGTCAGTAACTTGGCTAGCAATTGAAGAAAATTATGAATAGCTGACTGCCTTTTTGCTTTAAAAAACAGATCCACAATTAATATATTTTCAACCCCTGTCACACACTTTCCAGGCTTTATTTTGTCATGGGCAGAGATAGTGTGATGCAACCTGACAATGTGCACAATGCCTGAAAAAATACAGCATGTCAATGGCAAGGCATCCCATCAAAGACTAGAGACAAATATCTGCAAGGGGTTGTTTGTGAGACTGTGCCTGCTCCATTTAGGAATGTGCTGCAAGGGATATACTCATTATAGCTCTGCCTTAAAAGATGCAGACTTAATTGGAGGAAAAGGAGAGGTTGATGACCTTTAGTATCTAGAGATGGCATCAGGAGGCCTGTCCCTAAAATGCTGTCAAACATGAGGTACAGCAGGGGGGATTATGTGAGAAATACACAACTGGAAACCAAAGTTGCCACTTTGCACTGCTGAATTCTACAATGATTAGTGCTTCTGCATTCTGAAATGTCTTTGGATGAATAGTTTCCATTTCTTGAAAGCCTGTTTTTTGCTTGAGCCATCTCTTGGTAGAACATCAATACAGCAGAATGAGAAATCATTCTTGAAAATGAACTTATTTTCTCAGACAGGAAATGCAGCAACCTGAAGCAAATAGTGTAAAGCACAGTAGTACTGAAAATTGAGGCACTAACTTAGCCTCCAAACTCCTGTAGGCAACCTGGCATTTTGGTGCTGTAGTCACAGAAAAAGCTTGATGAGGTATAAGTAACAGGATATAAGGTGGTACTTGAAAAAAATTTTCTTGCATACTCTCATTGCCAAATCTCCATAATGCTGACCTCAAAATACTAATCCTGGAGTTGCAGAGCTCATAAGAAATATTCTCTAGCTGTGCATAGAGGCAATTATGTGCCAGAGCCATGACTCTGCTGTGACACAGGGAAGTAGATCTGACCATGGATGAACTGCAATAGAAAGCTGATTCCCAGAGGGGTGCATGACATAAGGAATCTGCTGGCTCTGGGCTCCTTAGAGCACCCATCTCCATCGTGCTCCCGGTTACACACACCCACTCTTCCCTTAACAATCATCACAGTTAAAATAACACAATGCAGCCTTACATCTTTTTTAAAGGAACTGAGATTCCTTTCCTCCAAAGACAGATTCTCCTTCTTCCCTTGTTCAAATATGGTTTGGCACACAGGAGCAGAGCAGAGCCCAGAGCCAGGTCTTGTCAAAGCTGGGTTTACAGGAGGTGGGAAAAAAGGTCAGCAGGTTTAGCAGCAATATCTGGGGGCAGAATGGTTGCTTTGTTGCCCACTCCCCTGCTGTGATAGCTGCCTGCTTGTATGAGTTTAGCTATACACACACAATTCTCTGAGGTATAGAAAATTTAATCTGTTGTTACTGCTCATGTGCTCTTTATGGCACATTTGGAGACAATTCTGCTTAAAACTGCTTAGATAAAGCCAGCTGCATTTGATGGATATTACAGAAAAGAATCCTCTGTAACACTTTCAAAATAAGGCTATGTTTTCTTATTTCCCATGCTTGGTTACTTATAACATTTCTTAAAATGTAATGGAATTAGAAAAAGAAAAGTTTATGCCTTGTAATTTCAGCTCTCAGACACTTTGAAGGGAATTAAAGCTAAAAGCATATCCGGGAGGATCTGGTCAGGGAAGTGGACTGGGATGAAGAGGAAAGAGATGTGCCATGGTTATACATCACCCCATGTTTCCTAATGATATACAGTTGTATCAGAAAACTACTTGGAGATCATAAATGCTTATTTCATCAGTATGCAACACAAAGTATGGATACATTAAAATGAGCCACTAGGGAGTGCTGGAGGAAAGCTCAATATCTAAGAGTACAATAGACGTTTCCCTATCACAACAGTACCATATTTTGCCCTTTAGTTTTAGGGTTTCTTTTTTTTTCCTTTTTCCAGAGCCTGGATTAATTAGCTAGACACTAATTACTTGAGCCATTTCCTGCACAGCCATAAATGGGTAATGTATTACTCCCTCAGAACAGCACTGCTGTAACACATCTGTCATCTACAATGACTGCAATTGCAAAAAACATTGCAGATATTATTGTTATGACACCCCAGTTTATAATCAGTGCTTGGTCTGGTTTTCTGCATTTGAAAGCCTATCAGGTAGAGGATGTCTGTATAGAAAAGAGATTTATTTACATAAGTACTAACTGTTTTGATGCAAATATCAGTAGCAGGCCAACAGTGTGGCATTATCTTCTGCTTCATTTGTTTCAGAGGTCATTCATCAGCCATACATCTTCAAATGCATATCTTTCATCTGCTGAAACTGCTTGGCTTTCAGTCTTAAAACTAATTGTGGGTTTTAACTGGTTACTCAGATGCAACAAGCAATATTTTAAGATTTTATTGCCTCTCCTTAGCTTTTAAGCTTTACAGAGCATTAGTAGTTTTCCAGGACAAAGAGAAAGCAGTTTTCATCAAGTTAAGCACAATGAATAAAACTGAGCACTTTGGTTCCTAGACTGAATATCCACTGCCATCAGCTGAGGGAGAGCAGTGCTTCTGTTCCCTCATGTACTGCCATCCAAGGCTCATGCCAAACCCAGGTCTCCCTCTGAATCCACACACAGTGTCTACCATGCTGTTCATCCTTAAGAGGTATGGATGCTGCCCTGAAAGCTCAACCGCATCTCTCTGACCCCCTCTAGGCTGCTCCACTGTAGGCATTTGTAGGGACCAGAAGCACTCTCAGCATAAAATGCCTCTTTCCTATAAAGGTTCTAGTGCATTGCTCCAGTTAACAAGTGGGGAAAACAGAAGCAGTGCAGGGCCATCAACTGTTGACATGCAATTTTTCCTGACAGAAGAGAGCCTTAGAAACCTTTAGAGGTATTTTCATTCACACAAAAGTTCTCTAATTTTCTAGTTTTTATCTAAGCAATTCAAATCAACTTTCAATATCACTACCCAAGCATAAGAACATGTTTGGAGTTATTAGCACAGTGTGAGAACAAGCCTATTGAAATCTACAGAGATTGACCTGTTTTAAACTGAAATGTCATTTCATTTCATTTAGAAATTAACTTTCTCAAATGAAGGTATTTATTGACATGATATTAATTAAGTTCTGGTGGGAAGTCCTGTGTTTTTCCTAGTAACTAAAATGAGAGTTTTGCAGTGGCATTCAGTGAGACCACAGTTTTACAACTGGTACCAAGCAGATAAAGGTACAAAGAACAGCATAGCAGAGAACTTAGATGGTTTAATTATAGACCCCAAATGAAGCAAAATACACTGCAATAACTCTATTTCTTTGACAGTCATGGGCATACTGGTTTTTTTAACTCTTGAGTCTACAGCATAAGCCTGGGAGAACTCATGGACTAAAAAAATTAAATTAATGTTTAAAGTATCATTTAATATTTTTACATGGAAAAGTCCCACCTTGTGGGGGATTAATAATAGATGACAAGTATTGGTCAGCAAATTGTCACTGGCCTCCAAATACACAATAAGGCTTTGATGTTGTTTAGTGCATGTGGTTCCAGTTTTCAGAGTTTTTATGCATGATGTTTCTGTAAGAGATGTGTGTGGGTAAGGGACTGTGCCCTCACACCTTTCACACAAAACACATTTCTCTGTGTTTCACTGCCATGAGGTTGTTCCATGTTTGTTACAGCTGCTAAGGATGCTCCAGCACCTTCACGTGTGGAAGCATTTTTCCAGGCAGTGGCTGCTGGCACTCAGGACTAAGTCCTCTCCTCAGATGAATTAAAACACTTGGGCAGAGCAGCTTAAGTACTGCCTAGCCTCCCCCTGTCTTTTCTTTCTCTCCATCCCCCATGAAGCCTAGGAAACAAACTCTCAAGGCAGTGGCTGTGCTGTGGAAGTCAACATTTGGACTCACCTAAAAGGAGCAGAAGAAGCAAAAAGAAAGCACAAGTACAAGGCAGCCTATGAAGAAGGCAAAACCTGCAGCATACAGCTTGTGTCTCCCTGTGACGGAATGTGTAGTAGCTACTGTGCAGCAGTTTCTTATACATGGCTGGGAGCAACAAGCTTCTGTAACTCAGATCCTGTCATCCCTGAAATCTGCTTCACCTTTTGCACCCTGTTTGCACATTTTTCCAGCCACTGCTGCTGTCAGGTTTGCGACCAGCTGTCCTTCCCTGTCTGGTTCTCACCAGCCTGTTCTGCAGCCTGTGGCTTGTGCTGCCTGTGCCCCCAAACTGTAACTTCCCACTCATTGCCATCTGCAGTCTGCAGTTCATGGAAACAGGTGGGAAGCTGGGGTACCTGGGAGAGAGTCCAGTCCTGGATATGCATATGCCCACCACAACATATGCATCACTTGAATACAGGTATTGATTGAAGGATAAGAATAAGTCAGGGTTTTAACCTCACCTAGGACTAAACAAGCGATGTCTGTGGCACACAAGAGGATTGCTTTGGTTGTTTTTGGTGGCTTCTATGGTTGTTTCATGCCACAGCTGCCAATCTAAAAGAGCACTTGTTTCCTGTATGTCCCATGTCAGGTCCTAAGGCATCTTAGAGGACTCCAGATTCCTACATGTGGCCAACAAACTGAGACCCTAACACAGAGAGTCAATGGAGAAGACATCAGATGAGTAAACATGAGGCGTCTACTTCAGAATGAATTGAGTTATGCTCCAGGCTACACTGGCTGGACTGGCCAGATCTCTCCACAGCGAGAGATCCAAACCAGTGAGCTTGCAGCTGCCCTGCACAGAGGTTATTATAGTAAAATGTGTTCATCTCAAACCAATCCCACCAAAGGGGTCTCTGCACACTTGTGCTACCTGCAGTTCTGCTTTGAGCTGGGGCATCACAGTCCATAGCTGAACAAGTCATGTGCATCCTGTGGTGTGCTGTGCCCCTCTGGCTGTCCCAGCAGTGGCACTAGGCAGAGATGTGATGCAGTCCTTTGGAAGTCAAGCTAGCACAGAAGTTATGTCATTTAGCTGTTTTCAACTTTTATCACAGCTTTAGGCTTCTTACCTTTATACCTTGAAATAAACTACCCAGTTGTGAGGCACAAGGTAATTCACTTGACTTTGCTAGTTCTGTTGATACTAGAAATGCAATCAGCACTGCAAACAGCTGGGATCAGGATGAGATATGAATTTCCAGGCTCTGGAAGTAAATTTTTAGCATGTGCATTCTTGTAGAGCTTTCAGTTTAATCTGCTGTGAATGACACAAGTGTTAGCTAGGAAATGAGGAAACACATAATGGTTCAGCAGTGCAGTGGTGGAACATGAATGCTATTCTATACAATACAGAGCAACAGCATGGTTTTAAATAGAATCATAATGGCACTTAGTGAAATAAACCATTAAATATTACATTAGCTTTCAAGTGCTTCAGGATGACAAGTTGCCACCATCAAAACCTGTCATTATAGCATTTTATAAAAATATTGAAAGACAATTTTTGTAAATGGTGAATAATGAATTAAATTAATAGAAAGTCAGAGAGAATAACACAGAGTTTCCTTTTTTATGCAGTATTTCCATGCAATCAGAACCACAAAAAAAGTCCTCTACAAAACAAATGAGAAGCATGAACAACTTTGGTGATGGTTTCCTTTGACCTATCAATGCAAGTGCTGTCATGCATATTTCAATTGCAAATTGCCAGTCTGTAAAGAAAAAAAATCTATTACATGTAGCAGTGAAATGTTACATGTTATTATAATATTAAATGTAACAGTGAATGAAACAGTGTTGTACACTTTAACAGTCAAAGGATTTATTTCCTCTCTATCTAAGAGCACTCCTAAAAACCTTGTCTATAATCCTTCTGCTTTGGGGACCTACATTTGATGGGATAATCCCATCATGCATTTGTCCAGCCATGTGATGTCAGTACTCTAAGGCTTAATTTGTGTAAGACTTTTTTATCCAGATTCTGTGCAAATGTGTGAGCCAAACGATTATGTGTAAATATATGTATATATAAAATATATTTCAGTCATGCTTGAAGTATGTTGAGTTTAGGACTGCTGAGTTTAGGAGAATGCTTTGTATTCCTATGTTGCGGTTTGTGGGTTCCTGCGGTAGGATGGCAAGCCACAGCCTTCTCAGGAGCTCTGCGGGGCGTCTTAGGGAGAACAGCTGGGCCATTTCCCGTAGCCCTTTTGGGCGGCCCACTCGGTCCCAGCTAGCTGTAGCTCCACAATACGATGATGATAAAGGCGGCGAGAAGGCTCCCTTGCATGGGGACTGCATAATGTCTTTATTCCGTGCTAATTCCCAAAAGCTTTAGGCCAGCACATGTGCTGGCCTCCAAAGGTAGAAGGCCAGCACATGGCATGGTGCTCAAGGCAGAGAGAGAGAGGCTGGTGCCTCCCTTGCTGATCCCCAGGGGCAGAGAGAGCGCAGCTGCCCCAAAGTAGAGAGAGGAGCTGGCCCAAAGCAGAGAGACAATGAACACATGGCCTGGAGCCCCTTATCTTGGGGAAGAGGGGGGCGGAGAGAGCACATGGGCGAATGGTCTCAGAGCATAGGGGTGGTTCATGGGCGGAGTTGGGGTAACAGGACAAATGGGAGAAATCCGAGGGAGTGTTTAGGACTAGGGGCGGGGGAAGGGGGAGCCACGTGGGAATAGCAGGCAATTTAGTAAGAAAAGGAATGGGGAAATACACCACCACATTTATACTTCTGATGTTAGACTAGGAAAGCACTGGTGTCTGCATGAGAAAAGCACTTTGACATTAGTATCCAAATCCAATATTACTGTATTTCACTTTTCATAAAATTACCAAACCTTTGGGACTTGGTTTTCCGTGGGAACAATCAGTATTTTAAGGCTCATTGGGATTATAGCATGCAAGCATGCATGTTGGGAATTTACTGAGAAACAAAACAAGCCCCCATAGTAAGTAATGTTTACATTCAATGCCCCATTCTGGGTAATCTCAAGAGATTAAAAAACTCTGGGCTCACCTCCTGTGCAAACAACAACCTCCTGGAGGGCTGCTGCAGCCCCTGAGGATGAGGGATCCTTCACACATGCACCATCAGTCCTGCCCTGTGTACACAGGCAGTGGTTTCTGTGTATTGGGCATTGTCAGTGGCCCACGAAGGGAGAACAAAGCTCTGCAGTAGTGAGATTAGTGAGCTGGATGCAATGGGAGAGCAGAAATCAATTAAGATCAATAATAATACAGTGTCCCCATGCAAGAAGCAAGAGTGCATGAGACAGCAATCCAAATTACAGAATTTGGTGGGACGATTCCCTTGTGCTAACACCCTATTTTATCTGGATGCCTATTTCCCCATTGATTTTCATTCTCATTCTTTGTCTTTGTGTACGTAACACCAAAGAGTGAGGTTCTCATCTTCACTGGAGCACCTGGGTGCTATGGAAACACAGCTCAGTCTAAACCCAAAACTCTGCAAATTTCTTGCTGTTGATAGGAGAGCTGTGGTGCCCATTTGCAATAGTATTCAAACAGCACAGAGCGTATTATTTTACTGAGAAAACACTATCTTGTCTAACCACAGAGTCCTCTGGCTCAGTGCTCCTTCAGGCTTTGCTATATGAATAGCCGCTCTTATACAGTCCCTCCTCTAATTGCTTTGATTCTTTCCATTTGCTCTGAAGTAAAGGGTCATCTTCCAAAAGCAAAAGCAAACCTCCTTGGTGCTCTTCCAGGTTAACATACTTGTCCAAGTAATTCCCAATCTTAAATAGCTGAAATATAGTCTCTGCCATGAAATTCATGTCAAAGAACTCAGTTTGTTTTTTGTCTCTTCCTGATTCAAGCATACAGTGATAGTTTATTGTAGTTTGTTGGTAGATGACCTAGAAATGACCTAAAAAGACCTTTTTTCCATATGTAAAAAAGAAATTTGGAAAATAAACATGATTATACATTTTCTAAGAGAATGATCTGATACTTTACCACACTGAGGTTGGGTGAGGTTTGTGGTTAAAGGAAAAGACATAAAACCACAGAGCAGGAAAGAATTGATTCGGAAAGAGGTTGAGTTTCAGCATCCCGCCAACACTCCTGTCTCGGGACAGCTTTACAGTTAAGGCAAGCAGAAGAACTGGAAAAAAGATGAATCACGTGTGAAATGAAAATATCCTTCTGTAGGGTCAAGTCTGTGTCTTGCGCTAAAATGAAAGCCTGTTCCTGGAAGTGGTAGAATTTTGCTCCTGAAAGGGCTATTTATTCACTGAAGAAGATAAAATCTCCACTGAGTCTGTTTTTTCCTTCACTAAACATCCACGGAATTCTGTCCCCACTGTGGGCATCCTCTGCGGTCATGCAGTCGCTGGGATGAGTGGTGGCATTCCTGTAAATCATTTCAACACCCAGAGAAGGCAGCTCTGCTGTCTGCAAATACAGCACTGAGATGTCTCCAAGAAAAAGGAAAGAGACAAGCAATATAAAGAGACAACCTTACAGATTGCACGAGGTTTTTCCTTCCAAAATAACACTTGGCCAACTCATCCGGGGACTGCATTCACCCCTCACAGCACATCTTCTTGTCACTTTCTGAGGTCCTGTAGGGCACCAGTTGTGTAAGGATGCAAGAGAACACAGCAACTGTGACACATGCCAGGGACAGGAGGGATGTGTAAGCTGCCCTTCAGCAAGCAGGTCCCTACATTCCTACATTCTCCCTCTTTCTCATGCCTCAGCCTCCCACCACAAGCAGTGTCTGGAATAAATCTCTTCTTGGCTTCAGGATCCTTTTCCAGCCTGATAAACTGGTAGAGGTCAGGCAGAAACAATTCTGCTGCTTGTAGCCTGTGCATTATCCCATATCTGAGCTTGAACTTGAGCCAGGACAAGAGCACCGGGCAGCTCCTCTGCCCTGGCTGGCAATAGGAAAGCAGCAGGACCTCCCTGATGAACTGATCCATCATGCTCTCAGAGTAGAATAGTTTCTTACAAAAGTACCCTGAGTGTTATTTTCCTCTGCCTTCTTGTATTTCTGCCTCCTTCCCATCCTTCCTATCTCTCCTTAATTTGACAAGGATTTTAATTTATCCAACTGTGCTTTTGAGTTCCAAGAATACATTTATAATATGTGTAGCATTTAAAACCACTGCTTGAATTATTTATGTACACATTATTTAACAAGGCATAATGTGACTTTTTTTTTTCCCTTGCAAGTACAAGTACAAATAATTAGGTCTTCAGTCTTCTTTTCATGATACAAATGACTGGGTGCTTTACCTAAGCTACAAGGATAAGATATCCCTGAATGTAAAATTTTCAGTCCCCAGTTTTATAAGAGATGTCATGAGCTTTTTAAATGGATCAGATACTACACACTTGAAAAATATAAATCTTGAATATCCTTGGCTTTTAAAATCTATTTGAAGGTCATATCTTTAACGGCTCTTAATTTGGGGGAAGGTAAATAAGCTGACAGATAAACACTCTAGGGGCCTGCAGGATGCATTTTAATTAGTCATGAACTGTCATGTTTCTACACAGAAATTATTTTATATTTGAAAAGACATGTGAAGATTCTAGGAACTAAAATAACTTCAGTATACACACTGATTTCTGTTCTCATGCTTGCCTATAGCTCTATATTATCCCTGCTCCGCAGAGACTTTCAGTGTCTTGGACACAAACACAGTAAGAACAGTGGTAATTCAGCAGCTGTTCCTGAAGTAAGGAGGAAATTTTAAGCAAGAAGTGAGAATAATATTGCTGTTACACATGCATACGCACACACTCTCTCTCTCACAAACTAAAAGTAGTACAAATATGTAATTGAAGAGAAGGCAAAACTCCTCTGCCAACTTCAGAAAATCATGACAAAAGTATGTATTTTTTTCAAGGATGACTGCATTTTTGGTGTTTCATTTTGAAATATACAACAGATGTCTCATGATCAAGTAATGAACAGTGAAGCTTTCTTTTGAATGAGCTGCATCTTAGGCTGAAGTGTGCATAGAGTATCTAAGAAGCTTCATTGTCATCTGAAGTATTTGGCCAATTTTTTTTGATTAAGTAAAAATTGTTTGGCAGATTACTTTGGTTACAGATACAGAATCTACATATTTAGGAATCTTATTAACTCTCTTCAATAAGGTTCTTTATCCTCTCTTCTGTGCACACTTCTGTATGACGTAATCCTGTATATAATTTTATCTTATAATAAAATGTGCACTTTTGCTAACATTTTTATTTAATAGCTTCTGGCAGTAGAAAAAGGAAAAGGGAACATGGTGGGGGGTAGAGTCAAATTCATATTTTCATTAATATTAAAAAAATAATCATTACATGTCAGTTGGGTCAGTTGTATTATAAGTTTCATCTGTACTTTATCTAGCCAAATAAATTTCTTCATTTCACTGTGTTACATTTGTCAGCAGATACAAATGGAGAACATTTTCAATTGACAAGATACACTATTCAAATTTTTGGAAAACTAAATTTTTCCTAGCTGCATCTCTGAAATCCCCTTTACTGTGAGCAGAAGCTCTGTACTCCTCTTCAGGAACAACATGACCAGAATTCAGAAGGACTCTCTGTGATTGAGTTAGAAGGAAAATAACTTAGATCTGATTTTATTACAATGATTTTCTCTGGAGGAATGTGTTTTAGCCTGAGATGCGTTCCACCAAAAGTCAAAGCTAAGTATTCCTTGTACTTGATTTAATTAATTGTTATAATTATCTTCCAGTTCTGTTTTTCCTTTTTTTTTTTTTTAACAGTATTTCCCATTTTTCTTGGCTGCTAAAAAGATCATTGTTCAAGTTTATAAACTACTGCATTTACTCTGCGTGAAGATGAAAAGTGACAAAATAATTTGGGTAGATTCAAAAAAGATGTCTACTGATTTGGAGATATAGAGAGGAGTTTGCTTAATTTTATGGAAAGATCAAAATAAGAAGCATTGGATAAAAATAAGATTCTAGCCAAAAAAGGGCAGGCCAAAATATTCATTTTGCGTTTTGAATATTTTCAATGATTTTTTGCTAGCTCTGCACAGTTTACAAGTACAAATCTGCTTTCCAAATACCAACCCTGCAAACTCAGGACAGGATTAGAAAGGCAAGTTGTGGTATTTGTTGGCCTCTATACTGTCAGGAATAAAATAATTTAAATAAAATTAATATTTTGCATTCTTGCACAGATCAGCATCTCTAAAATTCCAGTATGATTTTTTACTCTGTGATGGCACTGGCTCGGTAATACTGAAAGGAATAAAATACTGTTATGGATGCTGCATTTTAAGCTCTTTGCAATGCACTCAGAATTTCTACCTAACCTTTCTCATGCAATTTTTTTAAAACTGTTTTTTTTGTTATTAACAAGTACATCATACCAGATATTATTGTTGATATAAACAGAACTCCACTGTAGCGAAAACAGTCAACCTTGTTGAGGCACAGACAAATATATTTATATATTCCTGCACTATGTTTTACTCTCTCTTTCTATTTCAAAATTGCAGAAATGTACAGATTGTTGGGACTTCTAATCTCTATGTCTGGGCACTTTTTTAACTATTAAAGAGTGACAGTATCTGTGTTTGTGCCTGGAATTTCATATGACTAAGAAAACTTAAGTTTTATGAAATGGATAATGTATGATGAGACTAGTGGGCTGTTGTTTCAATAAAAACAGTATAAAACTGTATTCGCTTCCTTGAAAATTCTTAATTTGTATTATTTCTCTCAGAGGTTGCAAAAAAAGACATTCAAAAATTTTTCATCATGTATATGTAGCCTTTTGTCCAATTAGAGTAGGGTTGGATTACTGCTGGTTTAGCTATGATCAAAACTGAACTTTTGCCTGGCAAAAACCAAACTAGTTGATATGATTGTTTAGAAACGCTTTACACCACTGAAACCACCACTCTGACAACAGCCTGTCTTTTGTGATTATGCTCCTTCTGTCACTGAACCACCTCTATTCTTTTATTGCTAAATGTCCTCTACTGAGATATCTAACCTAAAAATTACATCAGCTTTTATGTTGGCACCTACTCAAGCTTCCCAGATGCTGCTATATTATTCATAATTAGGACTACATACTTTTTTCAGTGATTTTGTTATAGTACTGTGAATTAGACACACAGAAACATACACATGAAGATAAATGAATTCCTAAATAATACCTCATTTATCAATATACATTTGTAAATGGATTTTGCATCCACATTTACAACTGTGGTCTGAGAGATACTGAGAAAGTTGCAGGTTTCTTGATTTTCTTTTTCTCCTATCAGAAAAGTGTAACAACAATGAATTCCACTCAGAAACAGTAGCACAAAAGTTGCATGTGTGCCACAGTTGTCTGGTTATTGACCATATTGTTTATCAATACTATATGATACTCAACATAATGGTTGAATATGCTTACTAGCTGTTTCTCCTCTCTAAAGACTTATCAAGAGATTACCAGTGCATAAGACTATAATTTATGAAAGCATTATAAATTATAAATTTATAATGGAGGGAAGAAGAAGAGGGGGAAGGGGAAGAGAGTCAATCATGACCATTGCTCTCACAGTTATGATAATACAGTTTTTCTGGAATTTGAGCTTGGTGGCTACAGAAAACTTTCTCACACTCTAAACACCTGAAAACCTGTTAATAAGCCAGAACACGCACTAATAAGCCAGAAAACCATAGAAGTGCGGCAGCGTTTTTCAATGGCACTTTTAAAGCTAGACATTTTAAAGATTTTGCTGCTTTGTTTACATTCAGAAGGCTGTCTGTCTAGTGTATTATTCCTTAAGAACAAATTCAGATTTCTGCTTAAAAATGTCAATAAAAAACCAAGAACTAAACCCCTGAAGATTGTGACCACCAATAGACTCAGTCTTTAAGTAGATTTAAGATAACAATGTAACAATGTAGGATACAGAGAAAATTTCCTGGCCACGGTGAGCTGACGGCTGGCCAGAAGTTGGCGAATAGAAAGGCATTTGCCTCCTGCCAGTCTGCTTCTGCCACCAAGCTGTGAACAGCCTGAAATAAGGCCATGGGGCACTTATGTACCCAGATATTCAATGGATCACACAAACGTGAGTCACTGTAACCATCATTCCTTTGTTTGCACAAAAGCTTTTTGGGAACAGAGGAGTGAGAAGCATTCACATTCCTATTCCATCTATTGTCTACCCTCATACAAAACATGCTTTCAAAGCATTGCTGCTGCTGAGCTGTAAGTTCTGCACTTCTACCTATCTGTTCCCCTGAAGTGTCTGATTTTTAAAGTGAAAAATAATCTCTGATTCATACAGAAGCTGGAGCATGAACTTTTTAGGTGGATTTACCCTGAAGAATTTATCACTTAATTTTTTTTCCTGTCACTGAAAACAGGTCTAGCTGACCTACTCCTGTGGAAAGCCTCCTCAGGGCCCCTCTTTCTTCTCTCTTTTTAACTTGGTTGAGCAAACACCTTCCAGATAATTCTGTATTCTTAACAGAATTCTTTCTCTCTCCTTTGTGTGCGTGTATGTTTGGGTTTTATTTGTTTGTTTGTTTTGCTTGGTATTGTTTGGGGTTTTTTCCTTGGCTTCTTCCACACATGTATTATTTTACTAACAGAATTCTCATGAAGTCAGTGATCTTCTCTCAGTATAGTTTCAGTGTCACACATCTGATTTCCCTTTGGCACCCTCTTGCTGTCTCTACTTTTTTGAGACTATTTATTACATCTTCCTTTTAAAAATTCATAATACATTGAGAAGAAAGGAAAGCTTTATCACAAGAAAACTGGGGTGATGGATGAAAATGGCATAAACACACTTCTTTTTCCAGATTCTTATATCTTACATTTTCTTATTCACCTGAAAAATCATTGCTTCACTTTAATTAGATACAGTCGTTTAGAATGCTCATTTGAATATGGTTATTTGGCTTCTGTGTTTCTGATCTAAAATGCCCTAGAAAATGGGCTTTATGGTTTATCTGTAGCTAGCACACCATTACACACACCATAGAATATATATACTACATACATAAAACTAAATATAAATAGTTTACTGTGAATTGCAGACATCAAAGATTACGCTTTGTTTTATTTGAAAAGTTCTTTAATAAGCACTTTTCTTTGCTTTGGGTTCCACCACAAGCAGTGAAATAATAATGAACTCTTGGTTTTCTCTCCAGCTGCTTAGTCTAATGTATTTTCTCCTCTTTGTACACCATTAAATCATACTAAACTTATCAAAATAATTGTGTTTTGCTTTTTACATATTTGCCATTGGAAAATCTGAATTTCTGAGTAATAAACAGATGTTTTTCAACAGAAAATCAGATTGAAAAAAGGAAGCAAAAGACAAAAGAAAACCAGACGGAAAAAAGAAAACTTCTTCAGAATCACTTGCATTCCAGGCCATGAGACAACTACACATGAATGTTTTTTTCAAAAGACTTCCAAGTGTCTGAGTTTATGACATCCCGTAATTCTTACCAAATTATACCAAGGACTGTTTCCTCTCTGATGACTTTAACCACTTTAAAATTACATACATGAACTGAATTACGTTCCTAGACTGACTAGGAACAGATAACTACTTCTGAGGACAGTTCACCTCACTTTTAGGTGTCTGAACTGTAAAGGTTCAGTCACCCTCTCAATACTCTGTCAACAGTGAAAGAAACCCTAAAAAGCTCAAAAAGTTCAAAGAATATGATATGTTTAAATGACTAACAAAGAAGTTTTGTCTCACACAGAACATTAAGGAATGGCTTTCTTCTGTCCAAGAAGAAAGGTTTACACATAATGGACTCAGAAATGGAAAATATTGTTCCCAGGAAACCACATTTGTTTTATGTCACTACCAAGTGGAAAAATTGCAAAATTGTTTTCCATTATTGAATTAACCACGGTGGATAAAGATCCCCACCAATCTATCACTGCTGTTTACTCTTACTGTAAGTGTTGCCTTTCCCTGATCTTAAAATTAAGAGCCAAACACAGTTAAGGGAAAAAGGGGTTTTTACCTCGGTATTTATTTAAGAATCCTTAGGTGGAACGTGGAATTTGTCCAGGTGGAATGGGCCGAAATGCACACCGAAATGCACACGAAATGCCTCCACACGATAGGTCACGTATACAATTTATAGCCTTGCAAATTAGCATATCTATCAAAGATTCCCCAATGAGAGGCTGGAATGAACCCCCTCATTCTGAGGAATCACCCCCTGGATGGGCCTATCTTAGTTTACAAAATGTGTTCCAGAAAGGACCTTGGTTTCTGGGGCTTTCTGGCCTCTAACTGCAAGGTCTCCAGGATATTTGCTCTCCTGGCTTAACAGAACTTTGGGTCTAAGCTAACTTATCAGAATTAAGGAATTACAAGTATGTGGGCTAAAAGCACTACGGATACATAAAAGCTATATAAAAGGGTATATGAAAGGGGTATACAAGGGGTGTAAAAGGGTATATGAAAAAGGAAAAAAATCATCATGGCATCATAAGAAACCACCCCCTCAGTCTCTGTGCAGAGAAAAAGCTGCCCCCATGGGTGGGCAGAAGGAGTAGGAATCAAGATGGTGGCACTCATGACAAAGCCACCACACAATTAAACCATGACCTGACACTTCCTTAGAGCTGCACTCCCTGGTGTTTGACAAACTGTGAGATAAAACCTAACACTGAACTCAAAGCTGGGGAGCAAAAGCTTAATTTAGCTGACAAACCCAATTAATCCTTTTTGTCCTCTGTTAATTCTCAGTACAAGAGACTTCATGACACTACAAGCTGCAGGGCTGGACACTGCTTGGGTACAATTTTATGCTCTGCAGCAAAATGTCAAGTGTCTTAGATTTTTCCATAAATTGAGTCTGGTGCCAGTAGTGTCAGATGTATGTTAAGAATATATAAATATATTCACTGTCCTAAAACCCTGGTGTTAACTTTGTTTATGCAGATAAAACTCTGAAGTGATACCATTTTTGATACTTACAGAGATTTTTCAACTTTAGGTTGTTTTATTCCTCTGCTGTTAGTCTGTGAACTTATTATTCATCTAATTTACCAGTAGCGACATATAACTTGTTCCTACCTGCTGGTTTTTTCTTCATCAGATGCACTTAATGTTTCCTTTTTGCCAGAGCATGTATATCTGTAAAATCTGATCCTTCACACCTGAGTGGGAGGGTGACTTAAATTTACTTTGCTTGTTTTTTCCTGGAACATAACAAACTTTTCCAAAATTAGGAGGGAACTTTCTTGGTAATTATCAGTCGTTCATTTCTCTCAAGACAATGATAACTGATGCTATTAGCTTTCTTAAAAGCATACTGTGAATACCTATAAACAAGCACAAAAAGCCATGCTGTAGCCACTGTAATGTCCTGATTTTTCCTGGTAGCTTGTAAAATATGGAGTAGAATGAGCAGCACTAGAAGGTATACTTTGTATTCTGAAATCTAATATCTCTGCACTGTTTTCACAATCCTGTTTTTCTGAACAAAATTAAAATAATTATAAAAATGTGTATTTGATATGCAAAACATGCCTTGCATTTCACTGAATTACTGTCATGGTGACATAGAAATTATAATTCTACTCTGCTGTTTACCATAAAATTAGTCAAGATGCTTGATTGTGGCCCTACATTATGAAGAGCTGATTAGTATATTTCCCTTACATTCTTTAGGCTATAACCTTGCAGATGCACATTGCATTTCAATAGTCAATACAGGCTCAATCCTTTTCCTGTTGGCAGCCAATAAATCTTCCCAAGAGGTGTTGTTATTGTGGAAGGCTTGCAGAGTGTTTGTCTGTCTGATGTTTAGAAGACTGGATTATATATTTGGCTATTTTTACCACAGCCAGAGAAAAAATAATCAATTTTTGAACTTTGTAATAAGCACTGTCAGTCTGGGTCAGCATTTATGACAGCTGAGAAGCTCTATTCAACACAAGGTGTTGAGGCAAATTTCCTTCTCCGAATAGGAAAAGGAAAATAGAGGGCAAAGAAAAAAAACCCAAAACAACAGAGGTTTGATGACCTCCTCTTGCAAAATGTGACATGAGCAACAAAGACAGTATTGTGCCTAGTAGGATTAACATCATTGTGCCAAAATACAATTCCCCAGGCAACTTCATCCACATTGAAAAAGAATTTGCCTAGAAGTACTATCTCCTCAGCATCTTTGGGACAGTGATGTTTACAGACACATAAAGCATTCCCTCAAGTGGTGGTTAAACACTAACAATCCGTTAAGAACACGCACTGACAAAACCTTTACAGATCATTACCATCACCCGCTTAGCCTCTAAAAGACCTTTGAGTCGTACTCACAGTTCACCATCGACAAAAGAAATATTGCACAGGAAGAAAAGAGGAAAACTCATTCAAAATTTCCAGGGCATAGAAGCTTTTTTAGCTTCTGCTCTCACAGCTCTTCAGTGGGAATTTGGTTCATAGAAACAAAGCCACAAAAACCTTCCAGAGGGCTGCGTGGTCTCAGAGATTCTGAGTCTCAGAGATACACGGGCATCAGCTATCTGAGGATGTCTGTCCACACCTAACTCCATATCAGTTTCTCTAGAGGCCTTATTGGAAGGTCAAAATGGTGCAGGAGAGTGGGGGCTGATCTTTCTGGTGTAATGCAGTAGATGCAGGGGGCCCAAGAGGCAGCTTGAGAACCAGAATCTGAGGAGCTGGTTTATGAACTAAGGTGTGGTACTAGCTGGTGTAAGATTGTAAACTCATGATGCTGCACAGTGCTGAACAGGGCCACACAACCAGTTTGAGCTCATCTCCAGAAGCAGTGACACTACTCCTTTTGGAGTACTTGAAGAACCCAGCCACCCTAATTCCTATTTACACTTTTTTGCAGAAGTCCTTTTAAAGGTCGTGCCTCATGAGCAGTGGTGAAGAGATGACATCATTTGTCCTATTTCTCTTTGTGTTGCTCAGCATCTCTGAGGTGTTGCCACATGGAGGCTTTCTACAAGATCGACAGTTTTATCTCCATTTGAATCTAAAGGCACAACATGTCACCCAGCATCCTTTGCATCCCTTGCATCTCTTCTTCCTAATTTCTTCTGAGGTGCTACACTTTGGGTGTTTATGAGCTTTTTTTCTCAATCTCTTCTGGACAGACCTCCTGCTGGAGACTTCTCATCAGGTAGAAGAGGGCTCACAGCACCAATGGGAACCTCCCTTGGAGGGGGTTTGACTACTTTTTAGGCTATGCACTGTATAATCTTTCTGGGTGAACAGACAATTTTTTCAACACGGGTATCCTGCAGCTTATGACAGAATTAGAACACATCTCACATATTCACATCATGATTTGTAGTATAATTTTGTGCCATGAAAAGGCCATAATTTGTCATAAAAAGAAGAATCATTTGCAGCTGGAAATGTTTTAATTATTTCTTCCTGAAATTACTTGGTCATTCAGGATCTCACATTATCATGCCTATTTGACAGAAGGAAATTAACAACATCAGTAAGATCTTAGGAAGCTAGATAATGAGCTCTCTAGGTATCAGTTCTTTAGTTACACTCATCTTACAATTTCTGATCTAATGTTTAATGCTCACCAGTTGGTTTCACTTCAATGTCTCAGTGTTTGTACTAGATAATATACAGAACTTCAGAGTCTTAAAATGAGAGCTGCTGAGTGCACCTCTACTTCTGTCTTAATAGCTCTCAGGCCATTTGCATGGGAATAATTGAAAGTTATGAAAACTTTCACAGAAATGAACAAATTTTAACATCTGATTTAGAACTCTTGGTCTAATAAGGTAATGTTTTACTGATTTGGAACTCTTTTGAAGAAGTAAAAGTGTATGGAGATAAAGTAAGGCAGATTTTAGCCTTAACTTCATTTAGTGAGCCCATTCTCTTGGTTACAGACAGGTTGTTGAATGTCTACTTACTTAGTACTGTCATTATAGTCATAACTGAACATGTCTATTTGCCCCCTCTTCTGTTATTTAAGGTCTGCAGAATCATCCTCTCATTTCTTGTCCTTTTTTTTTTTTTCAAAATTGCCTGCAAGACTCTGACCCTTCAACAATTCTGATATTTCTTCTCCTGGCACTTTTTGAAGTTAATCACTTCAGTTCACTACCAAAAAATAAGATCAGGGGCAATCAAGTAACCCAAATGACAGTTTAAAGTATCTTCGCAGTCATAGACTGAAATCTTTTTTCTCCTTTTCCTTTTCCATTTTAAGATATTTCCATGCTGTTCATTTGATACTAAATCTAAGTGAGTAAGTTTTCATGCAGCTAAGGGCTGGAAACTGGCTTCAGACATGTCCAGCAACCTGCAGAAATGTGGTGACAGAGCAAAGGCCATTCTTAGTGCCACCAAGCCACCTGTAGCTCAAACCTACATGTGAGTCCAGATTCCCTGACTAAAGCTGGAGAACAAAGCCATGGAGAATGGAGCTCTCCCGGCATGGCAGGATAATGCCCCCTGCTGCAAACCTTGCCTTTCTCTGCAGTATTCCTACAGCCACAGCCTGAACCATTTCTTCCTGAAACTTTAACCCCAAGCTTCAGCACAGCTGTAAATGTGTTGTTCTCATAGGTTTCATGATGCAAGATATAAAGGGAGGTGAGAGCAGCACTTTGTTCCTTTGGAGACTGTGCATTGTTGGTCAACCTGCAGGTAACATCCAGGGGTATCAACATCTTCGTAAGAGAGACAGCTGTGAATCTCTTCAACAGCTAACAGTGACAGAAAAAATATTTCTAGCCACTGTTTCTATCTATCCAACCAGGATTCTGGTTGTCTTGGAAAAGACCTGTCCCTCTGGTATCTGCTTGCAAAGCGCCTTGTGCAAGACAACCCTGGTCCCTCAATAGAATCCTTAATCTTTTTGCAGTTGAAATACCAATACTATGCACAAGGAAGCTAAAGGTTTCACACTACATCTACTAATGTTTTTTTTCAAATGCTATAACAGCCTTTTATTCTTTAAATGCTCTTTCCTTTGTTAATTTTTTCCCTTGAAGCAAAATTTACCAAGGAGTCAATTCTAATATGTATATCAGATATGAAAGCATTAATGCTTATTTTTAAATCCTGACTGTAAATTTGCTTTACCTAGTGGGGTTTTAACAGCCAACTGCTTCATTTTCTCCTTTCCTAGAGGAAGTTTTGTATTCATTTGCAGCAGAGATTTGTGAGTCAAGTTTAGGACTGGGAAAGCAGTAGCAGCCTGCAAACACAGCAAAGTGCATAATGGGCATATGTACCTGAACTATTACAACACTTAATAGTGATAATATGACTATTAAAAAAACCCCCTGAGCTTCCAAAAGAGAAAAACCCTGCTACAGATAAGAGGGGCTCTTTCCCTGAAATATTATATATTAATATAATATCCCAGAAAATGTATATTACGATGGTCATTACAAGCTATCTTTTCAACACCTCTGAGAGGCATTTCCATGTGTCTCTTAGCCAGAAGTGATGTTCTGGCATCAGACTGGGGCAGAGCGGCGAGGAGAAGCTGCGGTAGCCGTGTGACCCCTGCTGGCAGGAAATACTTGAGAGTAAAACGTGAGAGGAAATGGGACTTTGGTTGTAGTGAATGAAATGATGCACTGTGACTGAATCAGTAACCTATGTAAAGAGGTGCAGTACCAACAGAAGAAATACATAAAAGGTCCTGTCCTTGTGAAACAGAAGACAAATGGGTAAAAAAATCTTCATTTAAGACGTCACTTTAGTTGATAACAGCATTTTATCAGGAGAGGATGAAAACCTCTGCTAGTCCACCTCTGCACTAGAATTGTCCTGATGCACTGTGCCTCACATACATCCCCAAGAGCCAAACCCTGTTGTGGTGGCTAAGTCCACATTACACCCGCCGTGCTACTACGAAGTTATCTCTCTCCACTCCACGATGCTAGAAAGTTCTCCCTTCATCGGGACCCCACTGACCCCTGGTCCTCTCCCCCCTCCCCTCCCCTCTTCCATTGGCCCCTATTATGTCACTCAACCTTGCCTCTACCCCCTAACCCTCAGACAATTGGTTTTGGTGCTCTGCCCGCCCCTGACACCCTCCGGGATAAAACCACGCGCGGGGTTTTGTTCCTTGTTCTTTGCCTCTGCTCCCCGTTCGAGTGCACTGGTTCCAATAAAGGCCTCGGCACTGCACGCAGAGAACCCCTCTCGCCTCTTCGTCTCCGGTTCGCACACAGACGGTGTGTGAGAGGCTGCTCGGGACTGCCTGCGGGGTGAGACCGTGTGCCCGCGGGGGTGCGGGCAGAGCGCCGCCAAAGCGTCTCCTCGAGGGGTCTTGCGGAAAAAACGCGGCATCGACCCGCCCACGCCACACCGGGGAGAAACCATCAGTGATGTGCGATGTGCTGACAAACTGCCCCCTCCTGGAACTGAGGCAGCGCTCAGAGCTTCCCTTCTGTCCCAGTCACTGCAGTTAGCGCGTGCCAGCATCCAGGCTGCTGCAGGAATGTCAAAGCAGCAAGTGAAGATAACGTGTAAGCGCCAGTCTTGGACACGGTTACTGGAGTTTTCTAATGATTTTGGCCACTATTACTGACCACAGCAAATCCAGGCCTCAGTGGCACAGAGTTGAGCATGGTCCAAAACTGACGCCTGCTTCCCAGATGGATCACACTGAAGGCAATAGTATGCAATAGCATATTTCATGCTTCACTTTTCCTTGAAGCCAAGTAAAACTTAGGAGACACAGAAACGATAATGCTCCAACATACTGTCTGTGATCTTGTTATTCATTCCTGTTAGTATACAACAAATACCTTAATTCGGATTAATTATTCCCCTTTCAAAACAGTAGATTTCTAACACGCTTTGACTAGTTCCATGTTATAAGCTGTCATGCATTTTATTGGTAATTTGCATTACTAAGGCTGAGATTGACTCATGCCCCATCAGTCCAGCACTCAACACTCTCCCTCTTATCTGGGCACAGCCACTGACACACAGTCCCAAGCTGAGTGCCTTTCCCATGGAGTGGTCGGATGAACTCTCTGCTATCACTCACAAAGTTATTTTCTTCTCTGAAATATCTACAGGATAATGAAGTTAAAAAAAAAAAAAAAAAAGAAAGATGGATGCAGCTGAAATAGAAAATAATAAATACACGGAGTTTAGTGTAACTAGGCTGCATCTGCCATTTACCTGGGGAGGAACAGCCCCAGGTGCCATTACATGATGGGGGCCACCCAGTGTTGAAAAGCAGATATGCAGAAAAGGACCTGGATGTCCTGGTGGTCATTAAGCTGAAGCCAGACATGTACCCTTGTCACAGAAAGCCCTTTCCCACAAACCCCACAAAAGCTGGTTTGTGGTAACTTCCCAGAAGTGAAAGCTCATAGTGTGTAGCAAATACTTACAATTACAGCATTGCTCATTCAGCTAATTAAAATTACTACATTTGCCAGACTAAATGCATATAAACAGTCTCCCATCCCTACCCACTGCTTCCCTCAAGTCTGCCTGATTACAGAGGGTCAGTTTTTCTCAGCTTTCTGCTTGATTCACTGATCATTCCAAAACTCCATTTCACATACCAACTCCGTGTTACAGACCAACATACAAACAGATTTACACATCTTGCAATCCTAGGTCACAAGGTGTTTCCCCACCAGGTACATGTTCCCACCCGCCGTGGAGACACAGAATAAATAAGATGTGTTTCCTGAAGATGTCCAAACCACAAGCTGAAACCAGCTACGTGGGAGTTAACAAACAAGACTGCATGGGAGAGGGGACAGAAGAAATTGCAGGTTTTGCATGCAGGTAGGACACCCTACAGGGCTTTGGCTCGCAGTGGGGATAGGAACGAACCTCTTTGACTCATTAACCAAGAGCTGAACTTGGATAAAGAGTAATGAACTTGGATGAGCATTTTGGTCTAGCAATTTGTACATTAAGTTTTCTTAAGTTTAGGGAAATTCAATATGACAAAGGAAGTAAGTGCTGCCTGCTAGAAACTCGTGACTTAGAGCACTGCAAGGCAAAGCACATACTGCAAGTAAGACTGGTGAAGGGTCTCATTAAAGACATCACTCTTCAGGTGAGTCCCAACAGCTGAAGTAGAAATTTGGATATGGTAATGGCATTCAAAATAGAGCTAGCCCTTCACTCAGTGAGCTGGAAAGGTCTTTTTCATTCACTTCTCATGTGTTTTCCAGCTTCTGCATCTGCACTTTAGAGATATAGACACTGAATATGTGCTTTCTATAAGGAAACACTGGGCTCTTCAGGAAAATGGCAGTGAAGAATGACTTTTATAATTGGTGCTAATGTATGCATGGAAATTGCTGGTCCTAAGCAAGCTAAGGGGGGTTTGGAAACATTACAGCATTTCTATTTGGTTGTGTGTATGACAAGCTGTTGAATGCTATTCTGACAGTATTTGCAGAGTAAATATTTCTTTGTCTTAAACACAGAGGCAAATATTCTGCAGATTTGTGGGCTTGCAGGTTATGATTATTAATTACTATCCTCAGTGTAACTTTTAGCACTGAATTTCTTAAGTATTTTAGTCTACAAAAATAAGCAAGCAGAATTTGTTTATTTTTGGACAAAACTAATATGAAACTTGAATTTAGCTAGCACTTATGGGGACAGATGTGGCTTGGCCACCCATATCAGGTAGTAGAATAGATTCATTTTATAGAGCATGATTATAAAGGAAAAATTAACTCCCTTATTTTAACATATTTTTACTAAAGATATTACTGCTTTCAATATAGAATATCCCAGTGGAATTAAAAAAATGTGGCAGGTATATTGGTGGGCAGAGACAAACTAACAGCTGAGGTCACCCAGACAGAAGCCTACCCCCCAGAAGGAATGTTCGAGTTTGCACACATTGTCCTGTTCCAGGGTCACAACCAGCAGACAACACGGACACTGGTGACCACAAAAGCATCGTGACAGGAGTCAGCCAGACACGGCTTCTTTTGTCTCTTTTCACACTTTGCACATTGTGCTTTTACAAATGCCTCTACCCTTTTAGCTGTTTTCGCTGGTTTTAGCACTTCTCCTATCACAACACTTCATGTTGCCATTCCAAATCAATTCCACTCCTCTACACTGGATTTTCTCCTTTCTGACCTTTTCTTTTCAGAATGAATGAAGATAAACGCATATAAGCATATGACTCTGCAGCAGTATGTCCCCATACAGCTAATCGGCAATAGCTGCAGTACGTTCATTTCACACTTGAAAAAAAAAGGTAATTTAGATTGATTTTCAAGGCAAGCTGTGCTCGGAAAACAGTAGACTTCAATTTTCAAGGATATAATAAGAGAGAATAAGAACTAATTACCAGAGCTCTCATATTACCCTTCCTCCCCCAAAAACTAAAAATTAAACGGTGCATTGAAACAACCATCAGAGGGTGCATATACACCATGAATTTGCCTTGATCCCTATTTTAGTGTTAGGCCCTGGTACACTAGTTGCTCATATGTATAAAATGTGTCCATTTCAGCTCTTGGACACGAAGCTCCAATTGCTCCCCTGAGGATTCAGCCCCAGCCTAAAGGATGTGGGCCAGATCTCATTAATTCGTCTGAAGGAGCTCATAAAAATTGTATGGATGTACTCATAACATTCTTTTCCTATAAGAGGAGGACTGATAAAATTTATAGACTGATCTGAATGTGAAGGATGTTTCCATCTCTGTTGATAGATGCTTTGAGATAAGAATGGACTTGAAAGGTATAGATAATTTTTTCACTTCCTACTACATAGCCCATGAAAAACGAATTGGAGAAGAATTTAAAATATAAATGGGGTAGTTACAAGTAAGTTACATTCAGATTTGTCTGTGCAATGGTCCAGATACCTCCCAGTCATATGTTTCCTACTACAAATATCAAAAACTGCTATACTGAAATTGAGAGGAAACTTTAAACTATAACAAGAAGCAATCAGTCAGGAGAAAACCAAGAACTAATGCAAAAGTTAAAATGAGAGATTTATGATTTTGTGGCTATGGTAGTTCTCATGATTACTGATCTAGCTATGATGGTATTTCTATGGCTATTAAAGGAAGAAACTCAAACTTTTTTTTTACACTTCGCTAAGAATGTCCAGAAATGAGGCAAAAGTTCTCCTATTACACAAAAAGAGGTAGAATATTTCTCTTGGACAAACTCACTGGGGCATGTATAAAGACATATTTCACAATCCTATTTCCCACGATTCAGAATTTTACTTAGTTCAACAGGGAGGTGAAGCACCAAGTTTCATCTTCAGAATTTGTCTGTACTTCATTTTGGTTCACGGTTGCCAAAAGAGAGCAGAAGCAATATTGTTATGTTAGAGGGAGAAATTAGATTTTCCACTCCCCTCTTAATTAAAAAAAAAAAATAATTGAGAGTTAGTCATGGTTTTTTAAAGCAGTCTATTGTCTGACTGAAACCAAGACAGAATGCCATAAACTGAAAAGTAGCAATCTAATAATCAAGGGTTTGATCTTTCATTCTTAATGCCAGTGGAAGTTCCACACTCTCACTCCAAATTATGTTCATGGAACACAGTTCAATCATTTGGGTCAACACTTGAAGAACTTCACATAATTTGGGACAACACTTGAAGATAGATCTGTTCTGAAATGTTCTGATGAAAATAAGTAATCACATGGCTTTAGCCCGTGCTAACGCCTCAACTGCTTTATCTTGTTTTGCACATCCATAGATCCATATGGTTTAGCACATATAGGTGTGCTATACTTCCACAGATACAGCAATGTTTAGAATATAGCCCCATCACAGCAAATGCCTCTATTATGAAAAATATGAAATACAGAAAGTTATAATAATGGGTTAGGGTAAAGAATCTGAATACCAAATCACAGAATTTTTAAGGCTGAAAGGCGGTGCTGGAGACCTTCTAGTCCAATCCTCCACTCAAAGCAGGGTCAACTAAAGGAACACTGAACACTGACCAGGAAGGGTTTGGATATCCCCAAGGATGGACACTCCAGTACCTCTCAGAGCAGCAGAGTGCCAGTATTTGATAACCTCCACTGAAAAAAATACAAATCTTGTATTTAATTGCAATTTCCAGTATTTAGTTTTTATCCACTCCCCCTTGTCCTGCCACTGGCCATTGCTTAGCAGAGTCTGGCTTTGACTGCTTTACCTCCTCCCTCAAATATTCATACACTTGAATAGGACTCTCTGAGCCTTCTCTTCTTCAGGCTGAACAATCCCTACTCTCTCAGCATCTCCACATACAAGAGGTGCTCCAGTACCTTAATCATCTTAGTGGCCCTAGTTGGACACACTCCAGTCCCTGCCTTTTTTTTACTAGGGAGCCCAGAACTGAACCCGAAATTCCAGGTATGTTTCACCAATGTCAGGCAGAAAGGAAGAATTACCTCCCAAAACCTGCTGAGAGTGCCCTTCCCCATTTAGCCCAGGATGCTGGAAATATTGCTCAACTTTCTAATATTTACACCATTAACATCCTATAGAATCTATTCATAAAGCTGGTGTCTTCACATGGATTTGATTTTCTACATGGAAAACCCCAAGTGTTTACTTACATGACGGTTACATAACAGAATACATCACTCAAGAATGTACAGCTTAGAGAAAATCCAGTCTGCTTAATAATGAAAAAATATTTCGTCTTGGAGCAACCGGGAAAAGATACAAGCTCTTTAGACAACAGTAGCTCATAAAAACAAAACATGAAAGTCAAAGCTATTTATAGTGCCTGAGATTATACAACTTGAGGGAAAAAAGTCATTAAGAAAACACGTTTCCCCAGTTTATTTCTGAAGTTGTTTGATCTGGATAAGCAAATAAATTTAACTATTTGAAAGAAAATAATAAAACTGTAAACATGATCAGAAATATCTTTCTTTCGCCAAGGTGCAGATAGGATGCAACATGCACAAATTAATAGGGAATAATCCTGTGCTATATGAAAAAGCTTTCTGTGTGCTTTCTTGGGTATTTCTACTGCAATTGCCAATGGAGAAATATCCTGAAGTGTAGCAGGGCCTGTAAAATCTCTGTCCTTAGAAGTTTTCAAGACCTGACAATAAAGTCCTAACAAATCTGGTCTTATCAGATAGCTGAGTCTTCTTTGAGAAAGTTGCTGGACTAACAACCCTCCAAGCTTTCTTTCAACCTAAATAGTTCCATGATTTGATGGTCCGGATGATTAGATTTCTTCTCTTGTGATATATGTAGTGTTTGGAGACCTGAAAGGCTATGCAGTCCCATATGGAAAAGAAGTTCTTTGCAAATTTGTTATGCATTTCTTAACTTATCTGTAGGTCTGCTGCATACAAAGCAGGAAGAAATATTCTAATTTGAAAGTGGAAATGCACTCAGAAAATTAATTTATGTTACTTATATTATAAGTAAGTTCTTTTCCTCAAGAGTGTCAATAAAAGATGAATAAACTCTAGTAAGACTATCTGAGGAGATTTGCAATCTGACAAAATAGGGGATGGGAAAATGTGTCAGAGACTTATCCTATTTAATCCTATCACAAGATCTGAATGTCCTTTATGTGTTACAGAACTAATCCCACTCCTACTGATTTTCTGCAGCCTCTGGTACTCAAAGAATCATGTTCATCTTCCCCTGCACCCCCAAAGTAAGCAAGATATGGAATAGCTCCAGAAGGACAGGTACCTCTTTAACTTAAAACACATGTACTTCCTTGAATATGCTTGTCTTTTCGATAATTTCACAAAGATGGAATGCAGAATTTCACATTACACTACAGATTTTATGAAGCAAACACAACTGAAAAGCTTTTGTCAATTGAAAGGAATAGAAAGCTGTTCTCTGTGGAGGAGAAGCTTTTACAGGATAAGAAAAGCTTTTACAAGGCAATCCAAAGCCAAACAACATCCATTTCACTTCAAGTCTGTCTCCCGTGTGTTTTGCAGAGCTTTACAAACAGAAAAATAAGTTTAGTTTAGCACAAAGTAACCTTGGGATAAAAACTCCAGAACCTATGTTTAGAATCAAAATATCACCACTGTTCTAATCACCATTTGAACAAAATCTGTCAAAAGTGAAATTTGCAAAGAACTTTCCTCTGAAATTCTCCATAAGGTAAAAAATCTGCTTTCTAATTTAAATCATTTAGAGAAAGAACAAAAAAATTCAAGAATTCTAGCCAGCTGAAACTGCTAAACTTCACATAGCTTTGTCTATGAAGGTCTATTGTCCTGGTATTCCTAGAGCATCATACTGTTTTCTTTAAGATTTGCTAAGTATCTCATCTGCAAGATAAGCAAAATAGTGAATCACACCAATATAGTATAAGGAGTGAATTTAGACATAGCAGGACTAACTCAAAAGTAAGTAAAAAACTCACTTTGATAACTACTAAAATTTCAAACAAATGGGTAAAACTGAAAGGTTTTTTTTCCCTTTGCTGTGCCTCCACACACACACATAGTACTGACCTTCTACCGTAACCTCCAGCTTCACAAGTTTCCTTATTCTCCCCTCCCACTTCTTCCCCCCGCAGACAAGACCCAAATCATTCTACCCTGTGGGACCCCCGGTGTGTTTGGTAACTGTGTGTGTGTTGGTGCCACAGGCAGTGTCTGTCTGTACGTGCCACAGCCCGGGCAGGCTGAGAAGGATGTCTGTCCTGAGAACGTACCAAAAGAGGACAAGCGTATTTACAGAACAAAATCTTCCTCCTTCGTCTGTGTTTGCACAATGGGCTGCACAGGAAGCATACCACCCACCATTCTCCATACCACCCTTCCAATAAACACAGCCCTTCTTTCAAATAAAATTGCAAGGCAGAACCATCACCCTTGCTTCCCACTCCAGGCACCACAATGCCGCCTTGGCAGTCCGTGTACATGCCAGTCCATGTACATGCCAGTCCATGTACATGCCAGGGTGTATCATATAAGGCCTTTTCCGCATGAAAGCTGGAGAAAATGGCTCAGGACTACACCCCCTGGCTCTCCTGGCCTGGAGACCAGGAAGGTAAACAGCTCCGCATACTTAACAAACAGAGCAAAGAGGTCCCACAGGGGAAATGCAAAGAAACAGTTTTTAAAAATGGTTTGCAAAGTATTTTTCTGCTTGTTTATTTATATCCTGAATGGCACAGGCTGAAGATTGAAAGACAGAAGTGTCATTAGGGAGTGACTAGAGACCAATAAATATTCTGCATTAGAAAGCAAACAAGCCAAAACAAGGTGCTTTTTGCTCTGTGAATATTCCCTCCAGGTCTCATTAACTGTCAGAAATTAGGCAAAGTTCTAAACATTTTCCACTGTGGCTCTTGCTGCTGGGAACATTCATATTGATGTCACCATTTCAGAAGTGATTCAGAGCAACTTGCAGGGAGCAGTCAGACAAACTTTCCACTGACAGTAGTATTGCCTGCTGTCATTTTACATTTTAATTATGCTGCCTGTGCTGCAGCAGTGCTCAGCTCGTGTGACCTTCCTGGTACCGGGGTGTCAGACAAAAAAGCCCAGGCATGGCTTTTATGTTTGTTTTTGATGAGTTTTCATAGTGACCTTGCTTGCCCTGGGGAGAAATGGACCAAAAGTTGCCCTTTGTTGTTATTGCTCTTTAAACTGTCTTTGCTAACAGCTTTGAGAACCCCTAGGTAGACTGTGTTCAGCTCACTGTGCCATGCTCTTTTTTAGCTCAGCTCTTCTGGCACTGGGATGAGAGGGGAGTTATGCCAGCACACCTCTTTTACTTCCTATTCTGTGCTTCTGAGGCACAGATACTCAAAAGCACATTAGGGGCTAATGCAGCCCCAACAGACAACCTGGCAGTCCCAGGAGATGCCCAAACATCTTTTTAAAATCCAAAAGAACTGTGGAGGAGGAACACACATGGGTCAAGTTGAACACAGCTCTGACTACAGGAATCTATCCTCTGAATTCAGTCCCCCTGTGCTTACAAAATGAATATGCTTAATAAAACCAGGGGTCTACCAGCCCAGCGAGGAAACAGCTCAACAACGATGTTCTTTATATGGAAACAAACTTCTGCTTCTCACTGTACCTGGAAGTGGAAGCTGATCACAAATAGTTTTCATCAGTTAAAACAGAAGAGCAGAATGAGGAACAAGAATCTAGGGCAGAGTCACCGAGGGTAAGATGAAACCAATTGAGTCAGTTGGTGATTTGCCATTTCTCTTGTTGCAAAAAGCATGAGTATTAATGATCCACACATTTTTAAAAGGAAATAAAACATATGTACTGAATCACATGACTGTGGCAGTAGCCCAATTAATATACTGTTTCTGCTAGATCATCTGTTATAAGCAATAGAAAAATTTTGTGTCTCTGATAAATTTACTGAAGTCTATAAATGAATTTTCACCACAGGGCTCAAAGAACCTATTAAACAGTGAAAAAGCTAAATCTAGAAAGATCTGCTCTACTCTTGATGTGGGCATCATAGTCCCACCAATCCTTAAGAGAACAGTGTCCTGCTGTTAGCTTGGCTTCATTTAGGAGTTAGTTACACATCATATTGTCAAGATCAGTAATCCTTCTCTGAAAGAACAATGTAATAAAATTTGGGTAATTGGCTTTTACCTTGAAAGAGAGTACCTGAGTACAGCTGCAATGAGGAGTTTAGAGCAAATGCCAAATGAAACTCATGACTTTGCCCACGATCTCCATTGCATTGGAGGCACTGATCTTGGGTTTGTCTGTTTGCAGCACTGAAGAAGTGAGCAGCAAGAATTATCTGCTCTAAAAGAAGTCTGCAGTCTAATTTTGTTTTCAGAATCTGAGCCAGAGCTTTATAAAGTCCCATTCCTGCATGCCTTTATAAATAGTGGAAGTTCTAGAAGTTGCATTCTAAAATAGCTTGGAGTGATTTCATTCAGAATGAAACATAATTGGATGTGTTAGATGTTCTATCAGCATTTTCTTCAGCACAATGTAAACAGGTAGGAAAAAAATCCTTGGGCTAGCAGCTCAAAGCACAAGGAATTACTGAAAATTAAAACATAAAGTTTAACTTGGTCACTCTGTTGCACCAGTTACTAAGTAGAAAAAGACTTTGGGGTGAAGCAGGAAATCCCATGATGTGGCTGAAAGAAATCCACACAAGTTTACTTACACATAAGTTATGCAAAATGGAATTTAATTCATTTTTATCAACCAGCCTTAAATATACCAAACAGATGGCATTTAAGATACCATTACCTCTGTGGGAGGCACATATTGATCACCTCATCCAATATGGCAACACACTGCTTCTTCATTCTCACTACATGTAGATTCATGAGAAAGAATGTTCATATACTCTTTCTAATCCATTGGGTAATAACGAGAGAACATATAACTTAAAATATAACTGAGAACATATAAATTAAAACAGCAAAGATGAAAGGCTTTGAGGTTTTCTTGGGGGTGGTGCTGGAAATGGTTATAATGAAATCTAGAGGTAGGAAAATGGAAATGCACGTTACATTGCTTCCCCTCAGTGACAGGGCGTTGGAAGGAAAAGTCAATCCTGCCATATGCAATGTATTATTTATACACTGTTAGACTAGTATGCAGTTTTAGCAGTGAAAAAGCAAGCTGGGTAGAAATAGAAATCAGTAGTACACAGCACATGAATATGAAGGTGGCCATAAACAACTCTAATTTAGAAGTGTTACAGCAAAATTGTGGGTTTTTTTTTAACATATCCGCAGGGCTGCAACCTACATCACCAAGTAGTGCAGCACAGGAGGCACTGAAGTGTATGTGACAGCAGTTGTGCCTGGCTCCTTGTACAGGATGTCCCCCGGGAAATGTTCTCTGTCACACATTAAACCAGAGTACAGCAAAATGTGTAACCATAAGGCATGAGCTCTCATTTCCATCTGGAAATGCCCAGCACAGTACATGGCGCTGGAATGGTCCTGCAGTATTTCCTACCCTTTTTTCTTCTTTCTTTAGGATTCACTTATCACACAGCTCCTTATGGCATCGATTTGCCCACACCAGTAGGACAGCGTATCGTTGCATATATATTGTTGCTCCAGAGAAAGAAGATAGTAGAAATAATGATTTCAGCAGGATCAAATTTTCATTATTTGGAAAATTGACATCAAAGTAAGTTGGCAGAAGTGAAAGCAGATATAGCAGAAGGAATGACCCCATATATAAGACTGGTCTCTCTCCCAGTAGCTAGCTACAGAAGTTGCCAAACACTAAATAGTGGTGAGCCTTATTATTGAGCTTCTCTCTGCAGGAAGTGGAGAGCAGGAGAGACAAAAGAGATGTTTTCAGAAGACAATATGCATGGTTTTGAATGGGAAGATAGGAGGAATCACTAGAGGCATCCAGATCTCCCCAAACTCTGTACAGGGCACATAACCAGTAAGTTACTCTTCAAACCTAGGTTAAACTATATGTAATGAATCTAACCCTAACTCTTGTTAATGTCCGCAAGATTTCAAATTTTCTGTAGCTGAGCAACAAAAAGCCAAAGATCTCTTTCATCTTCTTATAGACTGCTGATTGCATGGAAAAACCATCCTTCAGCTACCCGGACAGGATAAAGGAACGGGCTGACTGGAATCTTACGGAGTTCAACAGAACCAGATGCAAGGTCTTGCATGTGGGACAGAACAACTCCCTGCACTACTGCAGGCTGGGGACCGGCTGTCTGGGGAGCAGCTCCGCACGGAAGCTGAGAAGGGAATTAGACTTGACGACCTCCAGAGGTCTCTTATAAACTAAAATATTTGGTGATTCTGTGTTTCTATGAAAAATCCTGTACACAGGGATACTAGATGAGGATAGGGAAAACTCCCAGCTACTATGCAAGGAAAATGATGGAAACAACTCTGTCAGGTCTGGAAAGTGTTGGAGAGGGAATACAGACATGCAAGTGTTCTGCATACCAGAGAAACAAGATTTGGAGTAAAACATTGGAGAGAATACAGATAAATGAAAAAAAATTTTTGCTTTTAACTTAAGAAAATGTGCAATATTTTGTCAAAATTTTCTTCAGTTACTGTCCTAGAACTGGACACCAATTTTTCCTTCTTTTAAAAATGAAATAAAGTTGAAAATATATTGCTTTAATTGAAAACAATGAATAGAAATACTTCAAATATTTACATAAAAAATGGAAACAAACTAAAATTCTGAATGAAAAGGGAAACCGAAACCTGAGATATGAGAAATAAACCCAAAAATATTTCTAGTCATAATTAAAAAAAATCAGTTCTTAACAAAAACTGGTCAAAGAAGTGCTCCTTTCGAGATACACATCTTCTTTTAAAGAAAACCTGTTTACAAAGGGCCTGGAATTAATGACATTACATTCTTTTGTACAACAGCACAACTGAGTTCTGCAGCTTTCAGCTAGCCATATTTTTTGACAATGCAAACCTGTAAAAAATTAGTTTAATAACATATACCTGTCATTTCTCCCAAAGATGACTCTTCAGTAAGCAAAAAGGCAGATATACTGATATTTATAAAGTGTCAGCAGCACAAATTTGACAGCCCTTTATCATACTGCTGTAACAAAATCTATTCTGTCATCCTGTTTTAAAAAGCATTATACTGAGTGACAACATTCCATTTCCTTTCAGATGAATGATGAAATGGTTCTGTTTAACGTTTTTTCGTACTCTATCATGAACTAGGTCATGATTCTCCTGTACACTTCTGAACCAGGATAAATACTTAATTATATATAGTCAATATTTAAAAGTACGGTATCTAATAGAGCAGAACAGATGTGACTCCTGTAGTGTCTGCTCTTTACCACTAAGTGATGGTGGGAGTGGCCTGCAACTGTTACAGAAGCTAAATGCCAAATTTATACATTATTACAGAATATTCAGCAGGCAAATCCCTTAGGAACACTTGAAAACCCCTGCCTCTCTTTTCAGAAATTCTGTCTTTTGCAGAAAATCAAACTAAAGACAGGGTTTGAAACAGCTACCATAAAAGTGGCCTGGTTCTCAGTGACCCTTTAATAATTGCACAGCACGTTGGCCAGAGATGCTAGAAGTGGAGAAGAAGCAATAAAAGTAATTTCAAGTGGAAGTGATTCAAATGAAAATAGTAGAAGGCTGAAACACCGAAAGAGTTTACAAAAGCAATAGTAAAAAGAACCCCAGTTATCTATTGTTAATACTCCCCATTCTGCCATCATTAGACCACTCTGTTTTATACACACTTTTTGTATTTTCCAGTCATGACAGACTGGTGGAACTGGAAGTGAAGCTAGAAAACCCAGATTAGAAGCCTGCCCAGAGATGTACCATTGTAGTTTGGATCAATACTGCTTCCACTCATTCTCTGAACAAACAAATGGTAATTAAGGTGCTGTGTTTTTAGGAAGCTCTGATGCATTAAATACTCTTGGTTGGAAGTGTTTTGCTAGTGGGCTTACATTGTACACTTTCCATTTGGTTCTGCAGAACCAGGCTTCTACATCTTTCAGCAGCTCTTGGTTATGTAAATATCTCTTTGTTCTATGATTTGTTTGAGTAGTATTATTAAAACCTTTAATAGTTCTTCCTCTCTAAAATGTCTGAGAACAGCCTGAAGATTTTGGCACAGCTAGGAAAATGGAAAAACTGAAAACATTCAGTGTTTTAGCCATTCTGAAGAATATAAATTGCAACACGTAAAACTGGCTGAAACAGCAAGAAAATCACAATCTAATTCAAACATCATCAACTTCCTTAGACCCACAATATCCCAATGTGTTTTGGCTGCAATGCCAGGAATTTCTCTTGTGAGGTTTTCTAGTCAAAATACCCTTTTGACTAGGTCACCAGAATGTTGTTACAGTTACTGACATTTTGTTATTGAAGAGCCTCATCATGAAAAACAGCTCTTTCTGTCATACGTGGAAGAACCATGAAGAGATGGGGAAAATTATTAAATTGCAGTGGATTGTAAATATAAGCCCAAAAAGATGTTGCTCTAGCACCTAAGGACAAAGACAACAAGGGAAACAAGTGGAATTAATCTGATATAGAAGAGGTGCTTTCGTATTTCCAGATTTACTCTGGGCATTTGAGGAACTATAAATGAACAGACACAATCATGATAAATTCTAGAACTGTTTTTCTCTAACTGTAAAATAGACTTAGAAAGCTATCAAGAAATAAATGCAGTATCCTAGTAAGCCAAGAAAAAGAAAAAAAAACCTACCTCTGAAAATGTTTGATTCACTTACTAAAAAGATTGTCATACTTTTCAGAAAAACTTAATTGCTACTTTAGTGATGTTTATCAGGAGTACTAATCTGATGGGCTATATGCTGAGCTGAGATCTGTGGGGTACAGCTCCACTGACTTGACCAGAACCATTTATGCTCAAAGATTTGAACCACTTTCTTTTTGATATTTATGGAAATATCAAACACTGGGACTCTTACTATAGCAAGCCTTTCTGTAGCTAGTATGTATGCCAGCTGAGGAGCATTGCATAGCAGCCTATGCTACCTTAATCATGCAAAATGCAGTGCTGCGTACTGTGAGCTGAAAGTAAGAATCATGATTACATAGGTCGTCATATGGGCTGATGATGCTATATCTTCCTAAACAAGCTTTTTATAAATCTTGCTCCTCGCAAAGCGTGCTGTTTAGACCATGAAAGCTTAACTGTTCTCATTATTTGCACTACACAGTTCATTACTTTGTGTTATTACCCTAAGAGACCTTCAAGGCAGAAATGACACAGGTGCTTTACTCTCTGTTATTATAATCTTACCATTTCAGAAGCCAGCATCAATCATTCATGTGTATTCTGGGTGACTGCAACTTATTGTCTCAGGCAGGGATTTTGAAAATGCATTCAAAGAGCTAAGTTGAAAATAGATTTTGATGATATGTTACCGAGTACTTTTCACAGTTTTGAGGATGCTGTGCAAATTCCTTGGAATAAAACACATTCAAATCAACTTTAAATACTCAGGCCATATTTAAGTTTTGCCCTGATTCATTTGAAAAAGTCAATAAATTAAAAATTTTCATTAGGAGAAAACCAAAACTTTAGCCAGAATTCACTCTGGCACTTCTTATGAAATAGATTTTCATAAGATATCCTTAAAGAACTGCAGTGCAGTGTGAGTTACTATATATATCAGGCAGATTTTGGTGGCTAATTGTCTTGAGGTGACTGTATGCTGTTGTATCCCCTACCACTGCTCTATGCCCAGACATGATTCCTGAGCCTTTCTATGCCTTTAAAACTGGATGCAAGAGACAGAGAAAAAAAACTGAGTGAACTTTTCAAAACAGTTTGTGCTTCAAGGACACAGAGACTAGCTACTGCTGCGGCGTGCAGGGGAAGCACTTTTTTTCTCCTTCTGGCTTTTCGGTCAGCTTCTTCGGCTCTGTTTCTTCGGAGAGGGA